>PVJL010007239.1:0-20406 GCA_004026885.1 Lyroderma lyra
AGATATTAGACCCTTATCTGATGCGTTATTGGCAAATATTTTCTCCCATTCAGTTGGCTGTCTCTTTGCCTTGTTGATGGTTTCTTTTGCTGTGAAGAAGCTTTTTAGTTTGATATAGTCCCATTCATTTATTTTTGCTTTTACTTCCCTTGCCTTTGAGGACAGGTTCATGAAGTCTTCCTTGAGTCCTAGGTCTATAAGTTTAGTACCTCTGTCTTCTTCTATACAGTTCATTGTTGCAGGTCTTATATGAAGGTCTTTAATCCATTTTGAGTTAATTTTTGTATATGGAGCGAGTTCATAGCTCATGTTCATTCTTTCGCATATGTTAAAAATAATTTTTAAAACTGAGTTAATATATTTTTAATTAAATTTATTGGGTGACATTGGTTAGTAAAATTATATAGGTTTCAATTGCAATGTTCTATAATACATCATCCATATCCTGCATTGTATGTTTACCATCCAAACTCAATTATTCTTCCATCAACATTCAATGGGATGAGATTATGGGATGTACCATGATAGTGAGAAGTATGTTGATGTGAAAGATAAAAATTTTAACTGTCTATGGGATCAAACATAGCCCCAGGGCAGTTCAGGAGAGTGAGGCTGCAATTGTTAATAAATAAAGGGGCAATGACAGTGCAAGCGGAGATATGCGTTATAAGTTAATCTCATTTAGAACAAAATTCTGGGAATGTTTTATAGTCATAAGTAATATTGATTGTTTTAGCAGATAATGTACACTCTGATTTACTTCTCTTTTAACTCAATGAGGTTATCTATAGTCCTGGCAAGATGTTTCAAAAATGTGTATCACATACAAAAAATATTTGATTCAGAGGATTATTTTATTTTCATTTTGAAGAACAAAGGAAGCTCAAGAATGACCAATTTAAACCCATTCTTTGCTGACTTTGAGCAGAGGTAATATCAGGCATAAAATAACAAAGATCACAACAACTTTATAGCAAAAAATGTTCAGAAGTAATCAAGGGTAACATGAAAGCACTAATTTGAGATCCATATACTTTACAACCCTGAGTGCTTTAATTTCATAGTTTGCTTTACACACAATACAACCTGACCATAATGACTGCCACTAGTACCTATTTCAAGCTAAGAACATGCATTCTGACATTGGGGTTACATCCTTATCCTCAATAGCTCCTGCTGTCTCTATCACGAGAAGAAATAGCTGAGTGTCCCCAGGCTAAGTTTCCAGAGCCATGCAAGCTGTTCAAGGAAAGATGAGCTGGGACCCAAATGTAAGGTTCCCAGAAAAGGAAGCATCCAGGTTTCTGCAGATCCCATCACAGACTACCACCTGAGCTAGGTGTCAGTGTGCCTGGAAAGAGGATACCTATACCTAAATTTCTTCCTCCCTGGAAAAGTACACAAAGATGACAGAGCCATCTCTGCTAGCTGCCAAGTGAAGACTTAGCATCAATTATGAGTAAGAAGTATCACAATAGCTAGGAAGCTACTTCTGTGGGGGGTTGGATCTCTCCACAAAGGCTCAAGATGTTGGTTTTGGTCCATGCCATGTGTGGCACAACAAATTAAACAGCTCTAATTCAACAAAGGATTCCTTATGCAACACACAAAAACAGCTGAGAGATCCACTCATCATATCAAAACATCTGAGGGTGGATACATGGGGGCAAACTGGGGAGGAGTGAAGGGAAAAATACAGAGATGGGGGCCAGAGGATGCAGCCCAGAACTCACTGGTGTCTTGGGAGACAAAAGCAATGAGACTGTGGAAGGTGCATCTTCTGTGGCTCTGAGCATTCCTGCCTGAGAGATCAGTATATAATACAGCTAAACCCAAGAAAAAAACAGAACACCTACCTCAATCCCAATAGGCCTTCTACAAGTCACTATATATTGAAGATGTCAAAATTAATGAGAAAGAATTCTCAAGGCAACCTATAAAGGAAAGCTCATTAGCTTATCATCAGGTTTCTCAGCAGAAACTCTATAAGCCAGGAGGGAATAAAATCAAATATTCAAATTATGGAAAGAGAGACATTATCAGCCAAGAAGAGTATATCAAGCAAAATTATCTTTTAGATATAAAAGAGGAATAAAGACCTTTCCACTTATATAAAAGCTGAGGAAATACTCCCAGAAAAGGCCTGCACTACAGAAAATAATGAAGGAGGCTATTTGATGTGAAACAAAAAGACTAAAGGATACAAAACCATAAGCAAGATTACTAAGAGACAGACAGAAGCAGGAAATGGCAACCCCAACTGAGAATAAGACACTACATACTTTAACATATCATAAAGGGTAAAGAAGATAAAACCAGTTTTAAAAATGAGAAAAAGACAACTTACTACTGCAACTCAGAAATCAACTCAGCATAAGGAATAATTTGTGACAACAAAAACAAATAAGAAGAAAGTAAAGGTTCAAATTTGCAAAATGAAATGGAGATAAGACAGTAACCACTCAAAAAAATTCAGAACTATGACACGTAACATTAAAAAAAAAAAGAAAGAGAGTAAAAAAATCATAGAATGCCAACAAACTAAAACAACAGAATCACAAAGGCAAAGCAACAATGGAGACACCAAACTACAAAAAAAAAGTTAAAATGGGTATAAAAAAATCTTCATATACCAATAATCACCCTAAATGTAAAAGGCCTGAACTCATTAATAAAAAGGCACAGAGTAGCAAAGTGGATAAACAAAACAATACTCAATAATATGCTGCCTTCGAGAGATACATCTGAGCTGCAAGGACAAATATACAATAAAGTCAGATATGAATATGACTACACCCACTTTTCTCTAGATGCCATTTGCTTAGAGTATCATTTTTCACCCTTTCACTTTGAGTCTATGTCAGACAATTAATTTTCTGAACTCATCTTAGAAAAAGTGCTACATACCTCATTGCTGAGTAACACTATGGTCACCTTTGAAGTACCCCACTTGGGAAGCTATGCACCAATGCCAGCACCTAGTCCACCCTTCAAAGCAATTTTGGAACTCTTTCTGAAAGAGCTATCATCATCCCCCAAATCTGATGATTAAGTTCGTGATTTTACCACTGTGCACTTACACTGGCAGCATTATACAAACAACTCAGTAAGGTGTCATAACCTTTGGTACTTGCTTGATGCTACAAGCAAATGGCATCTAGACAAAAGTGAGTATAGTCATACTTATCTCTGATGAAACAGACTTCAGGATAAAAAATAACAGGAGATGAGGATGGACAATTCATAATGATAAAGGGGACAATACAATGAAAAGACATGGCACATTAATATATATGCCCCCAATCAGGAGTCACCAAAATATACAAAGCAACTAAAGAAAAAAACTACCAAAAACACAATTATTGTAGGGGATCTAAACATTCCATTGTCAGCCATGGATAGATTATTCAAACAGAAAAGTAATAAGGAAATAAGAGCTTTAAATGATGTGTTACATCAAATGAACATAATCAATATTTACAGAACACTTTATCCTAGAACTCAGTCTATACATTCTTTTCTAGTGCACATGAAATATTCTCAAGGATAGACCATATGCTGGGACACAAAAATAACCTTAGCAAATTTAAGAATATGGAAATCATACCAAGCATATTCTAGGCTGACAAAATGTACCATTTTAAACAGGACAGAAAACAACAATAGTGTCATTTCAAATAGTATAGATGGTCTACCTACTGACACCTTGCATTTAACCCAGTGAGACTAGACTGGCCATATGTACCATTTAAAACAGGAGAGCACCATTGTTTTGCTTGCCATTTAAAATGGTACATCTGGTCAGCCTAACATTATCTGACCACAAATCTTTGAAATTGGAAATCAACTGCAGAAACAAAATGGGAAAAGAACCCACAAATACTTGGAGATTAAACAACATGCTATTAAAAAATGACTGGACCAAAGAAGAAATAAAAGAAGAGATAAAAAATACATAGAAACAAAGGATAATGAAACACATCATATTAAAATTATTGGAATGCAGCAAAAGCAGTATTAGGAGAAAAATTTATATAATTACAGGCCTTTCTAAAGAAAAAAGAAAAATCCAAATAAACAGCATAATATTACACCTTAAAAACACTAGAAAAAGAAGAACAAATGAAACCCTAAGTGAGCAGAAGGAAGGAAATAATAAGAAAAGGAACAAAACTAAATTAAATAGAGAATAAAAAGACAATAGAAAAAAAATTAAAACAACAAACAGTTGGTTCTTTGAAAAGATTAATGAAATTGACAAATCCTTGCATAGACTCACTACAGTAAACAGAGAAAAGACACAAATAATGAAAATAAGAAATGAAAGAAGAGAAATTATGACAACTTCCACATAAAGACAAATGATCATGCAAGAATACTATGAAGGGCTATATACTACCTAATTAAAAACCTAGAAGAAATGGACACATTTCTACAAATATATAGTCTACCTAAACTGAACCAAAAAAAAAAAAAAGATGATCTAAATGGACCAATCAACAGTAAGAAAATTGAAACAATCATCTAAAACCTCCCCAAAAGCAAAAGTCCAGGATGAGATGGTTTTACTAGTGAATTCTACCAAACATTCAAAAAGGATTTAATACTGTTCTTCTCAAACACGTCCGAAAAACTCAGAGGAGAGACAATATATTCTAACTCATTTTATTAATACAAGGTCAACATCATCCTGATACCAAAACCTCATAAAAATAACATACACATGCATACACACACAAAAAAACTACAGACCAATATCTCTGTTGAATACATACGCAAAAACTCTAAACAAAATGCGAGCAGATTGAATACAATATATTAAAAAGATTATACATCACAATGAAATGGGGTTCATTCCACGGCACAAAGATGGCTCAATGTATGCACATTAATCAATGTGATACACCACATAAAAAAATAAAAGATAAAAACCATTTGATTATAGGAATAGATCTAAAAAATGGCATTTGACAAAATACAACATCCATGTAACATTTAAATAATTAATAAAATGAGTATGGAAGAAAAGTTCCTCAGTATAATAATGACCATATATGACAAACCCTCAGCTAATATCTGAAAAAAAAACTTGAACACATTCATTTTAACACTAAAAAGGAGATGGCTACATGCCACTACTGATAGTACTGAAGATTCTTTCAATGGGCCACATCAATATAATATGATAAAGAAAAATAGCCAGTGAACAATATAAAAGCAAGAAATAATTAATTAATTGACAGTTTGAAAGTATTATTGTTAGTATATAAACAATCTTAATAATTAATTAATATTAATTTGATTTACTCAATTTTTCGACAAGTATTTATATAACCTAGTGTAAGCAAATGACACTCTCTTTTAAACTTAGACTGGAAATGATGGTAAACTAATTTAAGAAGTTTCAGAAGGAACATTTATGGGATTCCATGACTGATTCCATGACTGAAAGGTGAGAGAGGAGAGGTTTCCTGTTTGCATCATATGTTCTGTTTGACAAAACCAAGTAGATAGAGGAAATGCCAGCATTTATATGGTTGTTAATTTTTCTTGTCTTATTGTCTATTTTATAAGGACATGATATAATTATTTGCATGCTGAGGAGATAGTGCTGGGTAGGAAAACGATGAAATGCCCTCAGCAGAAGGGTAGACTTCTGAGTATCAATAGTCCTGACAGTACCATGTAGGGCAGCAGGGATGCGATTAATAATAACTATTGTTTATTCTCAGCAGATGTGGAAGCCTGTTGCCCATTAATATGATCATGACCATTTTTCTTTCTACATGGAGAGGAAAGTCTGCAGGAATTAAATATATAAATCAGGTTGTCTTTTGCAAAAGGTATTTCAAGGACAAATTGTGTTAAAAACAAATACCAGGATTAGAAAGGAAATCCCTCAACATAATATAGGCTATATATGACCAACACATAGCTATCATACTCAAAATAAAAAAGTATTCTCCTTAAGATGTAGAACAACACAAGGATGTCCATCCACTTTCACTACTTTTATTGATGATAGTATTAGAAGTCCTAGCCACAGCAATCAGACAGGAAAAAGAAATAAACTGAAATGAAAAAAGTAAAACTGTCATTATTTGCAGGTGACATAATACTGCATGTAAAGAATTCTAAAGATTCCACTAAAAAACTAATTGAACTGATAAATAAATTTAATAAAGTAGAAGTACACAAAATTAATTTTCACAAATAGGTTGCATTTTTATACACCAATGATGAACTATCAGAAAGAGAAATTAAGAAAACTATCATGTTTACAATTACATCAATCAATCCATCAGTAAAATACTCAGGTAAAAATTTAACCAAGGATATAAAAGGCCTGTACTTAGAAAATTCTAATACAATGAAGGGATAAATTGAAGAGGATACAAATAAATGGAAGCCTATACCTTGCTCATGGATAGGAAGAATTAACATCATTAAAGTCCATTCTTCCCAAAGCAATTTACAGATTTAGTGTATTCCTTATCAAAATAAAAATGGCAGTTTTCACAGAGCTAGAACAAATAACCATAAAAAAAGTATATGGAAACAGAAAAGACCCTGAATAGCCACAATAGTCTTGAGAACAAAGAACAAACTTGGAGATATCATACTACCTGATGTCAAATTATACTACAAAGCTATAGTAATGAAAACAGCATGATATGAACATAAAAACATAGATCAATGAATCAAAATAGAGAGACAGAAAGAAATCCACACTACACATCAATTAATTTACAACACAAAAAAAGCAAGAATATACAATGGGATAAAGACAAACTGGAAAGATACATGCAAAAATATTAAACTGGATCACCTTCTCAAACCATATTACAAGAATAAACTTAAAATGAATTAAAGACTTAAATGCAAACCCAAAACCATAACAATCCTAGTAAAAAACATAGACAGTAAACTCTCTGACATTGCTCTTAGTAATATCTTTTGTGATATATGAGATCTGACAATTAAGTCTGCGAACATGCCACCATGCACTTAACATTGGCAGCACTGTACAAACAACTCAGTAAACTTTCATGACATTCGTCTGTCTGTGTCATAGCTGTGTTCATGTCGACATGTGAGGGTGTGTTGCTGCATGGCATTCATAATTGTTTCATGTTTTTGTGTGCTGTACTGAGAATGTCAGAGCTTAAATTAGAGCAATAAATACACATTAAAATTCTTCTTAAACTTGACAAAAGTGGAAGTGAAATCAGGGACAACTTGTTACTCCAAGTTGATGGGGATAATACCCTGAAGAAAACTGCAGTGTACAAATGGATTAACATTTTTCCAATGGGAGAGAAAGCATCACTGATGAAGAGAGGTCAGGGCAGTGAGTAATGAACAGAACTGATGAAAATATCACAAAAATTCCTTTAATTGTGCATCAAAATCACTGGCTGACTGAGAGAAACATTGCAGACAAAGTAAACATTAACAGAGAAACAGAAAAATTTTAACTGAAAATATCGGCATGAGAAAGATATGTGCAAAAATGGTCCCAATGGAGCTCAGTGATGAACAAAAGCAAAGGAAGAGTTAAAGTTTGCCAAGACCTTTCAGAGAGGCAAGCTGATGCTTTCAGCTCTGTTATCAATGGGGATGAAACATGGGTGTGTCAATACAACCCTGAAACAAAGTGTCAAAATGCACAGTGGAAGTCAGCCAATTCACACCACAAAAAGTTCTGTTAGTCTGATTCAAGAGTCAAAACAATGTTGCTAACCTTTTTTTGATATCAAAGGGATTGTTCATTTTGAATTTGTACCAACTAGACAAATAGTCAACCAAGTTTACTATTTGGAAGTGCTGAAAAGCCTGCATGAATAAGTTAGATGAAAACGACCTGAGTTTTTCACCAACAACTCATGGCTTCTGTGGCATCACAATGCATCAGCTCACATGGCACTGCCTGTGAGGGAGTTTTTAGCCAGTACACAAATAACTGTATTGCACACCCTCCCTACTCACCTGATCTTGCCTCCAATGCCTTTTTTCTTTACCTGAAGAAAAAGGAAATATTAAAAGGAAGACATTTTGATAACATTCAGGACATCAAGGGTCATACCATGAGAGCTCTGATGGTCATTCCAGAAAAAGAAATCCAAAATTGCTTTGAAGGGTATACCTAGGTGCTGACATAGATGCACAGCTTCCCAAGGGGAGTACTTAAAAGGTGTCCAAAATGATATTCAGCAATGAGGTATGTAGCACTTTTTCTAGGATAAGTTTGTGAACTAATTGTCAGATTTTGTATCTCCTTGGGCAAGTGAAACAAAAAAATTAAAAAATAAATGTAATCAAATGAGACTATATAAAACAAAATGTTTCTACAGCAAAGAAAATCATCAACAAAATGAAAAGACATATAAATGAGATCATATGGTATTTGTTTAGCTCAGTCCGACTTATTTTACTTAGGATGATATCTTCTAATTGTATCCATGTTGTTGCCAAAGGTAAGATCTTCTTCCTTATGGCCAAGTAATACTCCATTGTGTAAATGTACTACTGCTTCTTTATTCAATGTCACCGCAATAAATTTAATTACAAAAATACCTCTTGAGCAATAGATGTGCCAATTACACATGCAATAAGAGGTTAATATCCAAAGTTTATAAAGAACTCATACAACTCAACACACACACCCACACAATTAAATTAAAAAATGGGCAGAAATCTAAATGGACTTTTCTTCAAAGAGGACATAGACATATGAAAAGATGTTCAATGTCACTATCATCAGAGAAATGCAAATTAAAACTACAACGTGCTATCACTTCACACTAATCAGAATGACTATTATTTAAAAAGTCAACAAACAACAACTGTTGATGAGGATGTGGAAGAAAGAAAGGCGCTCATGCACTGTTGGTGAGATTGCAAATTAACGCAGCTATTATGAAAAATAGTATTGAGGTTCCTCATAAAATTAAAAATAAAACTAACTTATGACCCACCAATTCCACATTTTGGTATTCACCCAAACAAATCCAAAATACTAATTTGAAAAGATATATGCACCCCTATGTTCACTGCACCATTATTTACAATAGCCAAGATTTGGAAGCAACCTAAGAGCTCATCAATAGATGACTGGATAAAAAAGATGTGATACATATATACCAGGGAATATTACTTGACCAGAAAAAGAATGAAATCTTAACATTTGCAACATCATAGATGAACCTAGAGAATATTATGCAAGTGAAATAAGTCAGACCAAGAACAAAATAAATGAACAAAACAGAAATAGACTTAGAGATACAAAGTGATGGTAATTGAGTGATTGGATCAAAAAGGTGAAGGATTTAAGAAATACAAATTGGTGGTTACAAAATAGGCATGAGGATATAAATTACAGCATAAGGAATATAGTAAATAATGTAGTAACTATGTATAATGCCAGCTGGGTAACAGGTTTATCAGAGAAATCATTTCATAAATTATGTAAATGCTGAACCACTATGCTATACAACCAAAACTAATATAAAAGTAATATTTAATGTCAACTGTAATAAAAAAATAAAAATTAAATACCAGGATTATGAGGACAGCTGGCAACATGTTACCTAAGAAATAGATTAAAATATTATGTGTTATTTCAGAGAAGTGCATAGTACTCTATTTCATATGTCAAAAGCATTTATATGCAGGGAAGATTATATCGTCAGAGGATATTTTGTCTGGCTCTGAAGGCCAAAGCCAAACCAACAGGTTGATTTTTATTGAGAGACCAACTTCCAGCTTCATCTTAGGAAAATCAGAATAATGAATATATCCTTCCAAATGTGGAATATACACCTTGGGAAAAGTAGATCCCCTTTTTGTGGGAAAGTTTAAATTATTTTGAATGACTATCATTCAAAAAAGTTTTACTGGAATTTGCAAATAGGCCAGCTGGACTCTAAGGTACCTATTAACATGGAGATTGTATAATTCTCAATGATCTGCACTAAAATTAACCCCCTATAATTATATGTGGAATTGCTTATATTTTACATTTGCAATGTAGAAATCACTACTTTATCTACCTCCATCTCATGACACCCAATTATGCAGGATGAGTATTTTCATTGCCCTTTGATAGTACTAGTGACAATAAGAATTACTTGAGTTGGTCATTGTCAAGAAGCTGGTAATCACTAGAGTGAATATAAGTGCTTAGCTAATCTCAGTAATTTAACCCTTGTATTGTAGATAAGCTATAAAAATACATTAACCTGATAAAATAAATATGTGCTGACACACGAGTTTGACTACATCAAAATAAAAAGAATGATCACTATGTTTTCAGAATAAAGAGCATGTCATGTTTTATCTCCAGTTAGCAATTCTGCACTCTCCATTTTCCACCATCTCTTCAAACTCTTTCTTTTTCTTTACTCTTTCCCTATCATCTTCCTCAGTGTCCCTTTCATATCTTTGGTACATAGCAATGTGTAGATGAAAGGATTTAGAGTTGGAGTGACAATTTCCTGAAGACAAAGGCTTATAGGTTTGGGCTGGCAAATGAATGAAGAAATAACAAGATTTGCTTACACAGTCTCTTCAGCCATGAATCCCCTCTCCCCGAAGGCAAGGATGCCTGCCATCCTCCTGGAATAGGGAGGAGACCTTCAAATGGGGGAACCATTTTTTATGCTTTCAAGAATGCACAGGAGGCTCAGAATGTCCTTCTTGCATGAGCTGCTTCTCAAGTAACTTTAATTCAAAATAATCAATATGCTAAAGTGGCATTTTCTGCACTCCTTCAGCACTAATGTTAGTTTTTCAAACAAATTAAAGGTTTTCTTGAAGCAAAATAAGTAAATGTTAAAAAAATATTGGTAGCATTAGTGAACAATGTCAGAATATGTCACTCCAATGTCCTCTTTGGCATAAAGATTACTTTGAGCTGGTTATTTTCTTAAAAACTACATACATATTAAAAGTTCTGAAAACCACATTGTTAAGTTATCCTTTCATAAGAAAAATTTACATTTCTAAAAGAAATCTCCATTTGTAAGGGTGTCTCATTCTCTGTACCAGAAAGAAAAGGATGACTAAATCACAGAGACTCTTATCACTGGAGAAGACGCCTCCTTAAATCTGCATAACAAACCTTTCTCTTGTTTACTGTGCTTTTCCTGGTAACCTTCCACATGAAAGTGCTGGGAGAGTAATTCACCTGGAGAGGGCATAGGAACTCTGTAATTTTAATGACCCCATATATATATATATATATATATATATATATACAACTATTTTGAAGAATATAGTTTGTGACTTCAACTGTTTCACTTTAATATCTACCATAAAACTACTGTTATCAAGACAGTATGGTATTGATGTGACTATGAACATTATAAATCATGAACTATAAACAAAGTCTTAAAGACAATCAAATGTGGAGAGGAAAGCCCTCTCAACAAATGGCTAAAGATTAATATTTTTAAAAAGTCAACCACGACACTACTTACACTATGCACAAAATCATTTCAGATGCATCATAATTATAGTTGAAAAAGCTAAAATCATAAAGTTAGCAAAAATAATAGAAGAATATATGCATAACGTAAGAGCATATATTAAAAATATTAAAAATAAATAGTATTTTAACTTCATCAATAAATATCTGCTCAACAGAATATCAATTAGGGAAACAATAAGTTAACCAAAAAATGGAAGAAAATATGGCAAAACTTACACCTGATGAAAAACTTGTACCAAGGACAAACACAAACCTTAGGGAGTTCCTTGATGGTGCAGTGGCTTAAGGCTTTGGTGCTGGTGCTGTCAGCACTGCGGCTTCGGTTCCCAGCCAGGGAGCTACCCACAAACCAAAAAAAAAAAAAAAAAAAAGAAAAAAGAAAAGAAACCCTATAACACCATAATAGAAAATAAACAGGAGATCCAAAATGGCAGAGTAGGTAAAGAGTTTGCCTGCTTCATTCCATGAAACATTAAAATTACAACTAAATTATTGAACAACCAACATGGAAAACCATCTGAATTCTAGCTGAAGAGTTTTATAACTAAGGATACAAAAAAGAGGAGGCTGTGTCAAGACTCATAAGAGAGGTGCAGATGCAAAAAGAGCCAAACCTCCCATGGTGGTAGAGATCAGGAGGGATATCTCAGCTTCAGAGGTTCCCCCCAGAGGAGTGAGGAACCCTAGCCCCATACCAGGCTCCCCAGCCCAGAGCACTAGTGCTGGGAAGAGGAGTCCCACAATGTCCCACTATGAAAAACAGTGGGGACTCCAACTATCTGGTTAGGACAGAAAACTGTGGGAAACTCAGACATCTTCTTAAAATGCCCACAGACTCAATCACTCCGGGATACTCACCCTGGGCTCAAGCAGAGAAATGGTGACTTAGCGGGTCTTGGAGGTATACGGGGGCAGACTGAGGCATGTGGTTTTGGCGTGAGATCTGGAGGACATTCGCCTTATTTCCTGGGTGCACTCTACTCCCTTGCAGCTGGCTTGTGGGCACCATATTTTCTCTGTTGCACTCACCCCCAAATGGCCAAATCTGAACCTTATTGCTCTGTTGAGCTTTACTACTTCTACCCTGGTGACTCACTGGGACCTCATCTCACCCAACACCAACACCAAAGCACTTTCTCCTATGAGCAGCCAGCCACAACCACATTGCAATCTTTAAAAAAAAAACTATTTAAGTTTGCAGGCCCCAGTCTGGCCGCAACCAACATTGGTGTGCTCTGAGACTTTTACTGAGTAACTCCAGGCACAGCACTGGCTTCAAATCAGAATCTACAGGAGCAGCCAGCATAGGTGACTAGAGAGAGAGTGTCAGGGCCCCACAGAGCACATACTACATAAGGCTACCCAGCAATACTGGGAAACATAGAAGATCTACCTAATATACAGAAACAAATGCAGATAGGTATCCAATATGAGGATACAAAAAAATTTGTCTCTTATGAAAAAACAGCAGAAAATTCCAGGAGAAAAAACTAAACAAGCTGTAAGCAAGCAACCTATTAGATACAGAGCTCAACGCGATGACTATAAGGAACTCAGTGAAAACTTCAACAGAGAGATAGCAAGCATAAACAAGAACACAGAAACCATAAAATAGAACCAGTCAGAAATGAAGAATATAATAATCAAAATTCAGAATGCAATAGAAGGACTCACCAGGAGACTAGATGTAGGAGTGTAGAATCAGTGGATTGGAAGACAAGGTAGCAGAAAACATCCAGTCAGAATAGCAAAAAGAAAAAAGAATTCAAAAACATGAGGATAGTTTAAGTGGCCTCTGGGACAACATCAAGAACAACAATGTTCACATCATAGGAGTACCAGGAGAAGTGAGAAAGCAAGGAATTGAAGAAACAGTGACTGAAAGCTTCCCTAACCTGGTGAAAGAAACAGACAAAAAGCCCAGGAAGCACAGGGGATCCCAAATGAGATAAACCCTAACAGGCCCCCACCAAGATGCTTTATAATTAAAATGGCATAGGTTAAAGACAAAGAGAGAATACTAAATACAGCAGGAGAAAAGCAACTAGTTACTTATAGGGGAGCTCCCATAAGACTGTCAGCTGATTTCTCCACAGAAACTTTGCAGGCCAGAAGGGAGTGGAAGAAAATATTCAATATGATGAAAAGGAAGGACCTACAACCAAGATTGCTCTACCCAGCAAGGCTGTCATTCAAATTTGAAGGACAAGTAAAGAGCTTCTCAGACAAGAAAATGCTAAAGGAGCTCATCACTACCAAACCAGTATTACAGGGAATGTTAGAGGGACTGCTTTAAGATGGGGGAAAACAAGAACAAAACAACAACGACAACAAAACATTATAAACAATAAAATGGCAATAGGAACACATCAACAATTATATTACCTTCAATTTAAATGGATTAAAAGCTCCAATCAAAAGACATGAAGGGTATTGCACTGAGTGGAGTGTCAAACAGAAAGACAGATGCAAATTGACTTTGCTTATAGGTAAAATCCAAAGAAGAGAATAAACAAGTGGAACAGGAACAGATTCATAGATATGATATTGTATGTCAAATGTAATTGAAAAATAAAAATCAATGAGAAAAAATGAATAAACAATGCAATAATAAACAAAAGAATATATACGGATGATCAGTAAGCATGTGAAAAGTACTCAGTATCATTACTTATCTGGAAAACACCAAAAAAAACCAAATGTCATATCACTGCAATAGCTAAACTGAAATAGAGAGGAGATGACGAAAATTCAGCAAAGGTGTGGAACGACCGAAACTCATAAATTACATGTGGAAGAGTGTAGGGAGCACGTGAGCCGGAAGCCAGGTCCTTTGAGACCACAGGTTTTAGCAAGGATACCCGTGTGCTCGGAATCCAGAGTTCAAGGGTTGTGCAAGGCAGCTCAGAGCTGGGCGCACAAGGACAATACTTGGGATGTGATTTCCGGGTTGGGTGGAAAAATATGACATTGTGAGCAAGGTTGTTTGGTCTCTGGAAATAATTTGAGACTTAACTTATGGCTCGCCTGCTTTGAAGAGCATAAAAATATAATCAGTGATGCCTTAGCCTCATGTACCAAATGATTGATTAACTGCCGTTATCCATAACTGTATGTCCAGTTAAGATGTACTTTCCAGTCTCACTTTCCTGATTTACCCCTGTGATCTCCCTTGCTTTGCCCACCCTATATAATAAACTTCCTGCAGCCAGACAGGGTCTCTGTGTCTCCATCAGAGCACAGAGAACCACCCGGTCCCAGCTTTTCTGTCTATGTCTGTGTCTGTGTGTTATTTCTTCGTTCCCTATCGCCTCCCCTCTGGTTCACTTGTTCACCCGCGCAGGTCACAGCAAAGTGGCCCCCGAACAGGGACTGGAGTAGGGAGGAACTCAAATCGTCAGATGAGGGAATGCTCCAAGAGGCAATCACAATTAGAAGAGTGTTATAGGCCATCAACTTTTAACAACTAAGGTAAGTGGAAGCAAAATACCAGAGCGGGTGTAAAACATGGGACATTCAGAATCTCAGGAAAGAGATCTCTATGTGGATATGTTCAAGTGTATGCTGCAAGCTAAAGGCAGCAATGTAAAAAGGCATCAGCTTTTAGAGTTTTTAGATTTTGTACATAAAACCTGTCCTTGGTTTCCTGAGGAAGGAACTGTAAATACTCAAATGTGGGAAAGGGCAGGAAAACAGCTGAGGGAATGTTATGCAGCTTACAAACCAAAGCTGGAAGAAGCCCTCAGCGAGGTGTGGAAACCTGTTTAAAGCACCAGGCTCCCTGTCACTCAGGGACAGGTCAGGGACCTGCAGACAGACCAGCAGCAAGGGCCTCTTCTCAGAGGGCTATTTTCTTTCCCTGTTACTTGAGGTCTTGCCCTTTTTCTGTCTAGATTTGGTTCCCCAGACTTGGTCACGCAGCATCCTGTACCTTCGCATTCTTTGTAAGGGACTCTGGAATTTTGGAAAAATTCCTTTAGTTATTTTAACTATGTGATAATGATGTTAAGCTTTAAGGAAGTACAATAATTTTTTAAAAGCTTGACAAGGAATCTTTTTTTTTTTTTTTTTTTTTTTTTTTGGTATGTGGGTAGTTCCCTGATTGGGAAGAAAACCCAGGCTGCAGCATTGCCAGCGCTGAAGCCTTAAGCCACTACGCCACCAGGGAACTCCTGACAAGGAATCTATCTAAATATTTGTCCTATGTTGAAACTACCTGCTTTTGTTTTTCTTGTTGTTTTGATGTCAGAGGAAATATCCATGTGAATTTAAAGTTACAGGAAGCTAGGGATGCTGAGGTGTTGGTGAAGGGTTTTGGATGAGCTTGACAAAGTAAAGAGCAGGTTTGGAAAAAGGTGTGAGTGTGGGAGCTTGAGAAAGTAAAGAGCACGTTTGGAAGAAGGCTTGTGAGAAGTGAACTTTATTAGTCTCAACTAGTTGGTGGTAAGTTTTTTAACAAAGGAAAAAGAGAGTAGTTTTGTACTAAAGTGAAAATGTCTGGTTGTGCCAGAACAAGCAAGGAGATAGTAGAAGCTTAACTTGAGAATATGTAGTAAGTTGTAGAAGGCTTGGGGGATGTGAACTTTATTTGCCTTGGTTTACAGTGTCATTTGTGAGCACATAGTAATCTGCCTGGTGTTCTAACAAAAGGAAATGCTTCTGCTGATTTGCTTGTATCAGCTGCTCTTTCTTTAAATCCTTGGGATGAGGCATGTCAAGCACATGCCCTTCATCATCAAAATGCAGCTTCCCTTTGTAAGGAATTCAAAATTACAAGGGGACAAGCATGGCAAATTGTAAAATCTTGCCCCCAATGCCTCATACATATTCCTGTCTTGCCTACAGGAATTAATCCTCGGGGCCTTAAACCTAATCAAATTTGGCAAATGGATGTGACTCACATTCCTGAATTTGGACACTCTAAATATGTTCATGTTAATGTTGACACTTATTCTCATTTCATTTTTGCATCAACGCAAATGGGAGAAAGTGTAAACATGTCATTAATCATTGTATTGTTGCTTTTGCAGTTATAGGCAGACCTCAACAAGTTAAAACTAACAATGGTCCAGCTTATATTTCTCAGAGTTTTCAACAATTTGCTCTTCAAATGGGCATTCAGCTTAAGACTGGCATTCCTTATAGCCACAAGGACAAGCTATTGTTGAAAGAGCTCATAAAACATTAAAAATTCAATTACAAAAAGTGAAAGGAGGGAGTATAGGGTATTCCCCTACTGCTCAAAATTATATTAATCATTCTCTTTTTATTTTAAATTTTTTGGATTGTGATGAACAGGGTGTCTCTCTTGCAGATAGAATTTTCAAAAGATGTCCTCTTTGCAGAGAGGCAAAATAATATGGAAAGATTTGGCTGCCGGACAGTGGCGTGGGCCAGATGCAGTACTAATGTGAGGAAGAAGATTTGTTTATGTCTTTCCAGGAGGAGATTTACAGCCCACATGGATTCTTGAATGGCTTGTAAAACATCACAAATCTCAAGTACCTCGTTCCAGCCTTGCAGATGAGACTCACAGAGCCGATGACCATTCCAAACCATTCCAAAGGGTGAGCTGCTGAAACCTACCACGACATTCCCAGAGAGTAAATCCTTCAAAAGGGCATGATGGCCCCCTGTAGTGACCACTAAAAGGAGCCAGACTCCAGAGCTGACCCAGGAGGGCTTCACTCTTGTACAGAATAGAAGGATGACTATTTCTCCTGAGACTCTCTTCTTGGCCATGGTCGCTATTGTGAGCACCCAGGTGATAAGAATACAGGGAGATTCTTATTGGACATATGTGCCTAGTCCTCCTGTTGCTCATATAGCAAGCTGTGAAGGTGACTCAGTCCCTGTTTTTACAAATGACACCTCCCTTATGGGAGGACATCCTGATGGACATATCGTGCCTAATTGGAAAAACTTTAGTTATGCTGGCTTAAGCTCTCAGAGACCTCTATGCTTAAGTCTACAGCCAGCTGGAGACACTGAGTCACAATGGCCAACGTGCATTGATGTTTCACTTGCACATTATTGCACTACAACTGCCAACCGTCTGTCCCCTGAGGCAGGAACTAAATGTGAAGGCCACGGGGGCATAGAATACCTCATGTCACCCTGTACGGCCCCAGAGGATGGCTGGTTTGTCAATGATGGGTAAGATTCCTCATGGGAGGAACAACCTAAGACAGGCACAGTGCATGGGGTGAACAGGGGAGAGCTTGGGATCTACAGAGGGGCACAGCCCCTCACCCTCTCTGAGATTAATTCCTTGCCTTCTGGCTGACTTGTTTTCCACTACAGTTTAGCCTGAGATCTGATGGAATGAGCTCAACCATTCCCTCCCTTAATGCATGTTTATACAATAACAATGACACCTTGCCTTGGGGATATATACATATGTGTAAAGACATAATATGAGCTGAAACACAATGGGAACTTTCAGGAAGAACCCTAAGGTGTGATAATCTAAGATCATGGAAAGAAGAAGGTTTTTACTTCCCCATACACGCCTTACATGCCTTGTAAGCTCACCAATAGAAGCTACACGGTGACCCTATTGGGGCCTTTTCTCAGTCCATGAGGCTGGAGGGCCTTGGCCTAGCTTGTAAATTATTTTTGGCTTCTGGTTCTATTCTTGATCATCTGGCGAGTTCTCCAGTCCTCAGTCAGAGCCCACCAGTTAAACACACATATCTCATTGTAAAAAATAAAAAAGGGGGCGATATAGGGAGCACGTGAGCCAGAAGCCAGGTCCTTTGAGAAAACAGGTTTTAGCGAGGCTACCTGTGTGCTTGGAATCTACAGTTCAAGGCATTTACAAGGCAACCCACAGCTGGGTGCACAAGGACAATACTCAGGATGTGGTTTCTGGCTTGGGTGGGAAAATATGACATTGGGAGCAAGGTTTTTTGGTCTCTGGAAATGATTCAAGACATAACTTATGGCCTGCCTACCTTGAAGAGAATAATAATAATATAATCAGTAATACATTAGCAACATGTACCAAAATATTGATTAAATGCAATTATCTATAACTATATGTCCTAGTTAAGATGTACTTTCCAGTCTCGCTTTACTGATTCACCCCTATGATCTCACTTGTTTTGCCCACCTTATAAAATAAACTTGCTGCAGCCAGACAGGGTCTCTATGTCTCCATCAGAATGCAGAGAACCAACTGGTCCCAGCTTTTCTGTCTATGTCTGTGTCTGTGTGTTTATTTCTTCATTCCCCATCACCTCCCTTCGGGTTTACCTGTTCTCCCTACACAGGCCACAGCAGTAAGCCTTTGAGCAGATAACGGTAAGGTGGTTATTGCTAAGGGTTACCTGTATGCATTTTTAGGTGTCATGATGTTGGATCTTCAATGTTTTTCTTCCAATAAAAACATGTACCGTTTTTAGCATGAATGTTTATACTAGAACAACTGTGAGCTGAATGTGGCCCAGTGGCTTCTGCCATGTGCATAACCACCCTCAATCCCTGAGTCATCTGTCACAGGAGAAATCTTTCTGGAGCTTGATTCTGAAAATCAGTCATGAGATGTTTTCTTGGAAAAGCATATAGGCAGTGCCTTGAAGTGCTGGCAGCCACAGGCCTTGTCTCAGGACCAATGAACATGGAACACTGCCTCAGTCTGCAGCACTTGAGTGGCTAATGGTTCATCACTCTCTCTCTCCACCTGAAAAGCATCATCAGGACCCTCACAGGACTTAACATTTTCAGGAAGAACAAGAAACTGGGTGTGAAACCAAGTACTCTAACTTAGGAAGAGAGAGTCCACTGACCTACGTGACTAGAAGAAATATAAGTTTAGTACCTCGGTACTCATTGTTAATTGGTTCCAGGAGGCATGATGAGTACCAAACAAACAACCAGTACCGGGAGAAAATTTTCACCTCAAAATGCCAATTGAGTGCCAATTTCAATGAGTTTCAATGCAGTCAAGTACCAAGGTATGGTTATAGTTACTTGGAAATAAGGAGATAGTCTCCATAAGTTTGTATTTAACTAACAGTAGTGTTATAAAAATTAACTGGGCCCTTTTCAAATTTGATGTTTGAAACATCAATTTAAATTTACTTCTGAGTACATCTGTCACCTGTATAAGTTCTATTGTTTATATCATACATTTTCTGTTATGAGTAAATTCATTTTAATTTTTTAAAATCAATTTATTTCTCATTAAATGTATTTTTTTGATTTAAAAATCTCTATCAATCTTTATATGTCAAATAATTGTGGTTATTTCTGAAAATGGAATAATAATGTTTTCTTCACGTTACAAATACACATTGACTTTGTGATCATACTTTAAAAAAAAAAACTATGTCAAAACTACTGCCAAAATTGATTTCAGAGTTCTGCTGTTCTAACTTCTTTAGTAAGATATAAAGATAGAAAGGAGGAAAAGTATAAGCCTGGGGAAATGTCAGTGCTTGCTAGGGCTGCCAAAGCAAAGTATCACCAACTGGGTGGCATAAACATCAGAAATGCATTTTTAACAGTTCTGGAGGTCAGAAGGCTTCAATAAAAGTGTTGGTAGGATAGCTTTGTTTCTGACATCTCTCTCCTTGGTTTATAGATGAACATCTTCTACTTGTGACTCTTCCCATGGATATTTCTCTCAGTGTGTCTATATCCAAATTTTCTCTTTTTATAAGGACAGAAGTCATATTGGATTAGAGCCCAGTGTTGGGAGCCATGCAGGCTGGCTTTAGGGAAGTAAAACTTGTTTTACTTCTGCATCTGAGGAATGTGCCTCATATGGCCAGTTCCTTGGGAGACTCTAAAGAAAGAAGACTATCTGAGTACTTGGAAGAATTGCCTTGGGGAACTGACTCCCTCTCATTTACTCTGACCATCAAGTTAACTGGTAGAGAGTCAAGGGTGTGTACTGCTCACTGAGGAAT
>PVJL010007239.1:20506-80902 GCA_004026885.1 Lyroderma lyra
GCTCTGACTTTAGGCTATTGCTGGAGAGTTAATGATAATAGATGATCTGCTTTTGAAGGAGGTAATGCATATTTTCATTGTTAAACTGCATGTACTCAAACTGCATATATTGGTGATGGGAAATAAACTCGGGGCTTCACCATCAGTGAAGACCGGCCGCATCAGTAATCGTGTGAGTGTGTCTCTTTCTTTAATTCCCACTCCCCCCTTCAGGTACTGATCGACTTGTGGCGGCTGGCCCGCCATAGCCCAGTATAAAGACCTTACTTTAAATTAATTCTTTAAAGTTCCTATCCCTAAGTTAAGTTACATTCTGAGGAAGTGGTATTAGGATTCGAATTTTGGAAGGGACACAATTCAACTTAAATCACTCAATTAAAAACAAAGCATGTTGTTATTTTGGGGTGATGCTGATTGATCCTGAAGGGTAAGACTGCGGGGAGACTTCCTTGATGTACACGGTAGTAAAAATGTCTCTTGATGACAGAAAAGCCTTACTTATTCAGACTAATTTTGATGTGCCCTCAAGCACCTTCCCGTAAGAGTTGCTCAGAGTAAGAATAATCTTTCCCTGATTACTCTACTATCCACTCAATGAGAAGAATTAAAACACTATACTTTGGGTGTCATAGGACTGTGGCCTCACTATGACCTGGTTTCAAACTCAGCTAAAAATTTTCACAAGTTACTGAAACCCTAAACATAGTTATTTTATCACTTAAATTAAGAAAAGTAGTTATGCTTATGTTTTAAGCTCCTTTTGAAGGTACATGAAACTATGTGGATCAAATTCAGGGTTACCTTTTACCTAATGAAGGAGTTTGAACACAATGATATTGGGATCCCATTATGATATAATAAACTCAGATTCTAAATAAATCTGAATCACACAGAATGTCCAAGAGTTGAACAGCAAGACAGGAAGCTTGCTTTTGGTGCTTCTGGTCACCTTCACTGTGTGGGCTGCTGGTTCTGCCTCTGTACCTCTGGTCACCTCGCCTGTCATCTTTCACTCAGCTTATAGACTGCTTGTGTCACAACCTACGTCTAATATCTAAGGTGTTATCTCTGCCTGAAACAGCTGAATTTAAAACTGTTTCCTTATCAGTGAAGGATGATTATTCTAGCCATTTTAGGCATAAATGTGTGGGTGTAAGTTATGGTTCAAAAATAAGATAAACTTCCGGACAATCAGGGTGCCTTGTTAATTTAATGAATTCCTTCCTGTGTTTGCATAATACTAAAACAAATGGGTATTTTTATTATAAGCACATTAGAAGACAGTACCCTTGTGATCTGGCTCTAATATACATGTATAATCAGACCAGTGCAGTGAAGCCTATTTAAACCAACTTTTTCTCCAAATATTGAGTGTAGAATTGTTTGCTTTGATCTTTTTGCTTCTTGAATCCAAAGTGAGCTGATGAGCTTTGCAAACCATATGAAGAGTCCATAAAGAATTCAAGGCACAGAGGTTCTGGAAGCAGTTGTTTTGCACAGTCTAATTTTAGAGCAGCCTCACTACACTTCTGTCAATCTCACATATAAGGTACAAATAAGTGTGCATGCCTTGACCATTGTTTCATTATGAAATTAGATGATGTAGATAAAATAACAACTACATTTATATTACTGTTTCTCAAATGACTGCACAAACAGTTTCCACAGTGTTTGGAAGAAAGGTTGAGCTTAATCAGTGAGTTTTTGTCATGCAGATATAGACTCTGTTTTCATTAAAAGAATAGTTAGATTCATATTTTTTTTTAATCAGACTTTTTTACTCCCAAAATTAAGTCAATAGTCATCTCCCCTTTACCTTCCAGGATTGTCCTAATGTAATTCTCACAATATATTTTCTCAATGTATTGGTTTCCGGATTCAATAGAATAGTTATGCCAGTTACTAAATAAAATATATCTGTATTTTGAGATGTTTAGAAGAGATGTCTAATGAATATTTGTAAAAATTTATTTCATAACATTTATTTAAATTTTCTGTTTTTATTAATTGCTTTTAATTTCTGACATAGGGTCCACCCATTATAAACTCCAAAGATCTCATTCAGACTCTACATTATATCACACACACTTGTTTTATATATATTTTTTTCACCCTAATTTACCCAATTTAGTTGTATGTTTATATACTAAAAAAAGCACTGTTACTACTTTCATTTATGAAAATAAAAATAATAATTTTGGTCATATTTTTATCTCATGTTTAAAAATCTTAAGTATTTATTTCATGTAATACAGTAGACTCTCAGTTAACCGTCACCCATAGGAATTGGTAGATGCCAGATAAATTGTTCCTGGCACCCACAAGCATTTTTTGTGCTGGTTGCTTGAGAGTGCCAGTTGCTTGGGTTCTAGTTAACTGAGAGTCTACTGTATTTGTGTTTCAGTATTCAGCTCTCTATTCTCTTTCTTATTCCACCCCGTACATATGCAACATATAAAAAGACCAGTAAAATCAATTTTATCACAGGAAGTTTATGTAAATAAATTCTAGATATTTTACAATGTATTTTCTCATCACAGCAACCTGCAAATGTAAACATACTATAGCATTAGTTTGATTTTACAGACGAGTATGTATAAAACATCTTTCTCACAGATTGTCAAAAACTTTTCCAGAGATAATTCACCACGTATTAAAGATACAGTTTATAATTTAAAATAAATAAATGTGTACTACTTGAATGCTTTATTCAGATGGTTAAACATGGCATTGATTTACCATGTAGATATAACCAGAGGAGAAATAATGAGAATAAAATAATAAGAGAAGAGAGAAGAAACAACAAAAACAAAACAGAAATCTGTCCTGAGATAGAGACAGTGATATGGGTCAGATAAAAGACAATTTCAGAGATAAAAGTTAGGATGAATAAAAGCTGGAAGCAAAACCAAAGCAGGGAGCAAAAGCTTCTCTGTGGAAAGAGAAAGAAATCACCTCTGAGATCAACTCACTCAGACTCCTCTGAAACTGATACACCATTGCCTTGGGTGAATGAGTGTGCAAGAATTCCTTCCATGACCTGTTCAAAGTGTTCTGAGTTTTTCTTTCCCATCTAACAACAATGTAAATAATTAAACTACCCACCACCTTTTTTCACATCAACAACTTTTATTATTTAAACTCTGTCCCTAAAGTCACTTGAGCACCAAAAACTCTAATCCCAGGAGGTGGGCTACTACTGAGTATTCCTCAGACATTGGACTAGTCAACGCAACTAAGTTAGCTCTCCCTGGGGCTAAATTACTGACAAAATTTTCAATAATTCTTCAAATTGAATTAATCCATTCATACTATTCATTAGTTAGAAGCCTATAAGCATAACAATCCATTTTAAGTTTCCTTTTACTTTCAGTGAGTCAAACTTGTTAGTAGAAAATTTGAAATTGGGCTGTCTGTGTGATGTAAACTATTACTATTTGGACTTATTTGACCTGTTGAATGCATTCTGTGAGACAATGTTACAAGAAGGCAAGATGTAGGATACTAAGGCACGTTTTAAATTCTCTTGGTTTGTCTAATATATGCTGTCCTTTTGAAATATATTTAAAAATTTTTTTCAATTACAGTTAACATACAACATTGCATTAGTCTCAGGTGTACAACATAGTGGGTAGACATTTACATAACTTATGAAGTGATCAACCTGATAAATCTAGTGCCTATCTGGCACCATATACAGTTATTATAATATTATTGACTATATTTCTTAAGCTATACTTTGATCTCCCTGGCTATTCCATAACAACCAATTTGTGATTCTAAATCCCTTCCCCTTTTCCATTCATCTTCCCAAGCCTCTTTCCATCTGGCAACCATTAAAATGTTCTCCGTATCTGATTTTGTTCCTGTTTTGTTATTTTTTTCCTTTTTAGATTCCACATATAAGTAAAATTATACAACATTTGCCTTTTTCTATCTTACTTACTCCACTCAGCACAATATTCTCTAAGTCCATGCATGATATTGCAGATGACAAGATTTTATTTGTTTTTATGGATGAGTAATATTCCATTGTATACATGTCCCTCCTCTTCCATATGCATTCATTCATTGATGGACACATAAGTTGCCTCTGTATCTCGGCTATTGTAAACAATGCTGCAATGAATACACGGATGCTCATGTCCCTTTGAAGTTGTATTTTGGGTTTCTTTGAATAGATAACCAGAAGTAGGATTACTGGGTCCATCTTTATTTCTTATTATAGCTTTTTTCAGAAGTCTATTTTGTCAGATATAAGTGTTACTATTCTAGCTGTTGTTTTCATTTCCATTTTCATGAAATATGTTTTTCATCTCTTTACTTTCAGTATGTCTGTGTCTTTTAATGTGAAGTGAGTCTCTCATAGGAAGCATATATATGAATAAGAGTCTTTTTCTTTCACATTCTGCCACCCAATGTCTTTTGACTGGAGAATTTAATCCATTCACATTTAAAGTAATTATTAATAGATATATAGTTATTGCCATTTTATTATATTATTTATATTTTTTATTTTTCTTTATCTTCTTCTTAAACAAGTTCCTTTAACATTTCTTGTAATACTGTTTTGGTGGTAATAAACTTGTTTAACTTTTTCCTGTCTGAGAAGCTCCTTATCTGTTTCGTTGATTCTAAATTATAGCTTTGTTGGGTAGAGTAATCTTGGTTATAAGTCCATGCTTTTCCTCACTTTGAATATTTTATGCTGTTTCTTTTTGGCCTGAATAGTTTTTGTGGAAAAAATCAGGTGACAGTGTAATGGAAATTTGCTTGTAGTTAGCTAACTGCTTTTGTTTGCTGTTTCTGAAGTTCTCTCTCTATCTTTAAGCTTTGGCATTTTAATTATGTTTTGTTGTGGTATGGACCTCTTTGAGTTCATCTTCTTTGGGACTCTGTGATTCTAGGGCTTGTATGTCTTTTTCTTTGCCAAATTAGGGAAGTTTTCCATCATTATTTCTTCAAGTAGATTTTCAGTCCTTTCTTTCTTTCTTCTCTTTTTGGAATCTTTATGATGCAAACATTGGTATATTTGATGCTGTCCCAGAAGACCCTTAAACTATCTTCATTTAAAAAAAAATTTTTTTAAATTTTTGCTCTCTGATTGGGTGTTTTTTGCTACCTTAACTTTTAAATAGATGATTTGATCCTCTGCTTTATCTAATCTACTGTTGATTTTCTCTAATATATTCATTTCCGTTATCGTATTACTCATTTCTGATTGGTTTTTTTTTTTTGTATTTTCTATTTTAACTTTTGTTGTGTTTTTTTTTTATCTCTTTGTTAATGTTTTCACTGAGATCACTGAGCAGTCTTATAACCAGTGTTTTGAACTTTGCACTTGGTAGATTGTCTTCATTTTGTTTCATTAATTTTTTTGAGCATGATTCTGTTTTTTTATTTTGGGATATACTTTTTTGTATCCCCATTTCAACTGCATCCCTGAGTTTCTTTTTATGTATTAGGTAGAATTGCGACACCTCGTGGTCTCAGTAGAGTAACCTTATGTAGTAGGCGACTTTTGCAGCCCATTAATTCAGTGTCCAGGGCCACTTGAGCCAGGAGCTACAGGCATGTTCCCTGTGTGGGTTGTTTGTGCCTTCCTCTTGTAGTTGAGCCTTGGTTATTTGTACATCAATGGGAGGGATGGATCTTCAGTCTGCCTAATTGTGAAGACTAGCCATGAATACAGCAGAGGACCTGTTGTGCAGGGAATGACCCTATAGAGAAGAATTCATTTGAGCAGGGCTCTGGTGCCTTTTCAGCTTGCCCTTTGGATATGTCATCTGTGGAGTTGATTGGGTGATGGTCTGGTGTGGTTGAGCCTGGTTGCTGGGTGTATTGATTCTGTGACCTCTTGAGAGGGACTCTGATGCAGGCCTAGGTCAGTCATTGCCTGTGCCCTAACTGGGGCCACATGGTATAAGCTATAGAGTGATTTGAAGATTATTATCATTTGTGCTGGGCTTTGAGTTGCCTGAGAAAAACTAAATTGTGAACAGAAACTGGGGGCCACTACAGCCAATCTTGGGGCTGCTTAGGAAGAGGTATTAGGCATATCAAGGCTAGATGCTGCCATGTTTTACATTTATGAACTTCTGAGAATCTTTAAGAAAGTTTGAAGCATGAGCCAAAACAGGCCATTTGTACAGAAGATTCTACTGAAAGTAATTTGGGTAGTTCCAAAAGTTGGGTAAGAGAATCCCTAGTGCAAGACCAACAGTGTTAGACAGGTTGACTAAGGCTCAGATATGGAGGCCACCTATATACACAGGCTGGGAGAGACAACAGCTCAACAAAGCAACAATGGCTTCTGCCAGCATTCCTATTTGAAAGAAAGCTTTCCTTCCAGCTCATACCCTGAAGCGAGACAAATCAGTTCCTCCTTGTATGATCCCTGGAACCTTTCAAGCTACTGCCCTAGCACTAGAGCTCAGAGCAACTGAGTTCATGTGCAGTATCTTTAAGAGGAAAACCTGAGGCTCCAATCACCATCCATCTCACTCAGCCAGTCTCCTCCTGTTTTCACCGTCAGAAGTTATGGGGACTTCTCTTCCCAGTACTGGTACCCTGGGCTGCGGAGCCTAGTGCGAGGCTGAAAACCATCAACCCTTAGGGGGAACCTCCGCAGCCAATATACCCTTCCTGATTTTTAATCACTACACATGGATGTGGGACCAGCCTATTCAGTGTCTCCACCCCTTCTACCAGTCTCCAGGTGGTTTATTTCGTTGGCTGTAGGCCTTCTGTTCACTAGACTTCAGGTAGTTTTCAATGATGATTGTTTTGTAGTTTAGTTGTAATTTTGATGTGGTCTTGAGGGGAGGACAGAGAGCATTTACCTACTCCACCATCTTGACCAGAAATTCAAAATTTTCTTATATTTTCTGTCTATTTTGGGTTTTGATGGAAAGATATTGTTAGCATGGTAAATAATTTATACTTTTTCTTTTTATTGCATACACAGAAATAATTTTATAAGAATGGAATTTTTTATGTCCTGACTATTTAGTATAAATCACTGGTAAAGCTGAAGAGACTGTCGACTTGATAATAACAGTGACTAGGTAATCTGTCACCAAAAGGATTTATTTGGGAAAAGTAAAAGAAAAGGTACTGAGAGCCTGAGAACATGCATTCCTGGCCAGTTATGTGCATGCTCTGACTCCCTTCCAAGATGGAAATATATATTAGGGATACAGGAAGTTGAAACCATAGAGTTGACAAACGGAATGTTAGGACCATAAGAGTTCCAAGAGTTCAGCTCCAACTGCACACCTCCCAGCTTGATCAGATTTCTTAAAATCCCAGTCCCACTTTATCAAGGCTTAAACTTCTTTGTGAGAAAAAAATTCAACAATCAATTTAATTTCTTTAATAATTTATAGAACTATTCACATATTTGTTTTATTTTTCTTACACATTTGGTAAGTATATTTTCTACAATATTCATTCCATATCATATAAATTTACAAATTTAGTGGTATACAGACTGATGTCAAAAGCATGGGGTGTGATGGGGTCTCTTTTGATCACTACCCTGGAAATTACAAAAAATTGAATAGCTGTATTTCAACAAAGGATTTTCTATGTAACACACAAAGATATCTGAGAGATCCACTACTCAGAAACATCTGAAGGTGGATGAATCAGAGCAAACCGTGAAAAAAAGAAGAAAGAACAGAGATAGATGCTTCTGATAGAGCTGAAAGTTCTCTGTTGTCCCAGGAAAGGGGAGACTTTTGGTGTGTAGGTGCACTCATTGTGGCCCTGGGCATTGCTGCCTGGGTGATCAACATAAAATAAGGCTGAACCCAGTGATTAGGGCAGAGACCTTGGGGCAAAGACCAAATACAGAAGTGTCACAGCTGTGGTCTAGCATCCCTTACTGCCAGGTTGAAAACAAAGCCACAGAGCTTGGCCACTTCCACCAGTCTTTCCAGAGCTTACATCCCCCACAACCTCCCAAAGCCACCAGCAAGCCCTGGAAGAAGCTGTAGCAGCATTGGATTAAATAACAGAAAATCTAGCTCTGAGAACTGAAGACATAGTTCTTGTTCTTGAGTGGAAGATACACACTGTAGTGAATTTCAGTGACAAGGATGGAGATATAGAAGTGAGCAGCTGTGATCTACCAGCGACCATTACTCAAAGGAGAACAAAAACAGAAATATGCCAGTGGCATCTCCCAACCCACCCTGCTTCCACCTTTTATGACTGATCCCAATGAGGGGACACCCATGGATGCTGACACAAATAGCTATGCATCTGGCTGCAGAGGCAGCACTGGGAATTCAGGGTCTCAGAACTCCATTACCCACCACATTTTTCCACAAGGGTGGTGCCCTGAGGCTAAGGTAACTTGGTCACAGAGAAGACTTCCACCTCTCCCCCACCCCCAGGGGAACCTTTCAGCATGGGAAATGAGAACAGGACAAGAAAAAAATTAAAAAACAACAACAACAACAAAAACAAAAACAACTTCAGAGGTACCTACTGGAAAACAAAAGAAAGACCTGTTTGTATCAACCTGCTACAGAATTCACTCCTGTGGATGCCTTGGAAGAGAAATAATCCACCAATTACTATGACCCACTAAGGTAAGATGATAGCTCAGAAAGAAAATAAAAATTCTCAAAAAAATAAATATAAAGACATGGACATAGTGACTTATCTGACAGAGAATTCAAGATTGTAGTTCTGAAAAAACTCAATGAGATTCAAGTAAACTCAGACAGGCAGTCTAATAAACTCAGAAATGAAGTCAACAATCAAAATGAATACTTTATCAAACAGACTAAATTTTAAAAAAAACAGAGATTTTTAAGGTACAGAACTCAATAAAAGTGTGGGAGAGAAGGGACAGGATCTCAAATATAGGGTGATAGAAAGAGAATTGACTCTGGGTGATGAACACACAACACAACACATAGATGATATATTGTAGAATTGTACACCTGGAACCTATGTAATTTTTACTAACCAAAGTCACCCGAATAAATTTAACAATAACATAAATAAATAAATAAATAAATAACTCAATAAAAAACATGAATAATAAATTAGCAATCTTAGGAAAGAGAGCTGACCAGATGGAGGAAAAATTTGTGATATTGAAGATAGAAGTCTGGAAATAATGCAGATGGAAGAAAAGAGAGATTTAAAAGTTTAAAAAAAAAGTGAAAGAACTCAACAAGAACCTCTGTCTCCATCAGAAAGAGCAATATAAGAATAATGGGTATACCAGAAGGAGAAGAGAGAAAGAAGGACACAGAGACTCTATTCAAAGAAATAATCAGTGAGAACTTTCCAAATCTATGAAAAGACTTGGATCCTTGAATTCAAGAAGCAAACAGAACACCTAATTATCTCAATCCTAAAAAGCCTTCTCCAAGGTATGTTATATTGAAACCATAAAAAATTAATGACAATGAAAGAATTCTCAAGGTAGCCAGGGGAAAGAAGAGAGTAACCTATAAAAGAAAGCCTGTTAGATTATTATCAGATTTTTCAGGGGAAAATTTAGATACTGAGAGAGAGTGGAATCAAATATTCAAATTATTGAAAGAGAAAAATTACCAGCCTTAAACAATATTTCCAGCAAAGTTATCCTTTAGATATGAAGTAGTTACAAAGACCTGTCCAGATATACAGAAGCTGAAGAAATTTTGTACCACAAGACTGTATTACAGAAAATACTAAAAAAGAGTAATTCTACCTGGAACAAAGAGACAAAAACATACAAAATTTTAAGTAAGATTGCTAACAGACAGACAGAAGCAGAAAATGGCAACACATGCTGAGAATACGGTGCTATACACTTAAGTATAGCATAAAGGTGAAAGGAAATAAAAACAGTAAAAAGAAAAGGAGAAGATAATTTGCTACTGCAACACAGAAATGAACTCATAGCAAAAATATGGATAGTTTGTGACAACAAAAACATAAAAGGCAAGGGAGTACAGGTCTGAATTTGCAAAAGATAATGGAGATAACATGCATGCTAAAGAAAGAGACTACTATATATACAAAATTTTCTTTTACATAAACTTAATGGTAATCACTCAAAAATAATAAATAAAAATCCAGAACTGAGACATATAACACAACAAAAGAGAAAGCAGAGAAAAAATTATAGAAAAAATTATACACCATTAAACTAAAATAACAGACAGAAACACAAAGGCAAAGAAAAATGGAGATACTCATTTACCTGAAAAAAAACATAAAACGACTATAGAAAATCCCCATATATCAATAATCAACCTAAATGTAAATGCACTGAACTCACCAATAAAATGTCACAAAGTAGCAAATTAGAAAAAAAATCTAAACCCAACCACATGCTGAGAGTAAGAGACACTTCCCAGCTGCAAGGACAAATATAGTCTCAAAGTGAAAGGGTGGAAAACAGTATTCCAAGCAAATGGCATTCAAAGAAAAGCAGGTGTAGTCATACTTACATGTGATGAAACAGACTGCAGGATAAAATAGGTAACAAGAGACAAAGAAGAAAATTAAACATGAAGACATAACACTTACCAATAGATATGCCCTGAATCAAAGAGCAACAAAATATATAAAACTACTAACAGAACTAAAGGGAGAACTGACAAAAACACAATTATAGTAGGAAACCTAAATATGAAAGCTATGGATAGAGATCATCCAAATAAAAAATCAATAAGGAAATATTAGTCTTAAATGACACATTAGATCAAATAGACATAATTGACATCTAGACAGTCTTTCATTCTAGAGCACCAGACTATACATTGTATTCTAATGCACATAAAACACTCTCAAGGATAGACCATATGTTGAAACACAAAACTCTCTTCTTCAAACTTAAAAAGATTGAACTTATACCAAGCAAATACTCTCTGACTGTTATCCTCTTCGACACGATGTCCAGGTTTTTGGTACCTCAAGCAAAGAATTGAAAGACACACACACAAAAGTATAGAGGTGAAACAAAGAGATAGTTTATTGAAGAGAAAGTACACTCCAAAGAGGTAGGAGTGGCTCGAGCAAGGAGAGTGGCTCAAGAGCCCCAATTAATGAGGCTTTAGTACTTTTATTGTCTTCTGTGTCTTCAGGGGAGACACCTCTGGGCATGGAGTTTCTTGACTGACAAGTCTGATTGACAAGCCTGTGGCATCACCTTTCTTTTATTGTTCCTGTCTCCTCTCCAAATGTAATTACCTCCTGTGATTGTCTTATCTTGGGGGCAGGGATTACTAGTGAGAGGGTGGTATCAGGGCAATGGTGACTATTCCAGCAGGGGAGTCTCATGGGAGGGGTCCCAAGATCCCCTTATTCTGTCTGCCTTCCTCACGTTTTCTTGAGAGATGCAATCCCCACAAATCTTTATAAGAAGCTGAGGGGTTGAAGGTCTTGTCTTCTGTATCTGCTTCCTGCTGAAGATGGTTGTTGTCCCTACCTACTGGGGATCCACAGAGCTCTCACCCTATCTGATCTAAAGGGAGAAGGGGTCTTGAGATCTGCCATGTTGACTCCTTTGATCGAGATTGGCGGGAAGCCTTGCCAGGCGACATCTGCATTCAAAAAGGCCCCTAGAGAAGGAGAACCAGACAGTTAGTAAGTTCAAAAGCTTTGGCCCAAAATGTAGGCTTCAAAGCCATCACTGCAGGGTGGCTACCTGACAGAAGATTTGTTTAGCCCTTCGGAGTCTGCATCCTGCTGATTTTGGTCTCCACCAGCCACCCAGGTGCGACTGCCTATCCAGGAATGGCCTGGGGATGATACAATTAACCAACACAGATTCACAGTCACAAGGATGATTAACTAAAATCTAGCATACACAGCTAAGTAAAGTTTTATTATCACATGCAGTCCCCAGAGGGTTAAAGCTAAGCCCACTGTAAAGAATTACAATCAGGCCCACTATGAAGGGTTAAAGCCAGGCCCGCCACCCAGGCTTGACCTTGGTATAATCAGTCCCTGTCTGGGGTTGAGGAATTCCTGGGGCTGACAGTTACTGCGCATGTACCGCTTTATGTCACCATGAAAACCTAAACAACCGCTACTGGGCAGATGCGGCACGATGCCACTTTTGTTTGAATACGTATATATAGTCCCAGGTGCGCAGTAAAGTGGCTTGCTTGCTGGTGTGTTTATGGTCCCCCATGTTGGCTCTATGTGTTTTTTCAATTGGGTGTACTGCCACTGAAACCTGCCCTGCCTGGAAACCTTGGCAATGACATTTGGCGTAGTCAGTAGGATGAGGTGAGTACTAACCCCAGCGCCTCTGAGGGTCCCTGGGTGGAAGAAATGTGGCCTCCCACCTCCCTATGGCACCCAGTGGCCACGTATCTGGCCACATGGACAGCTCCAGAAGACTGGGATGAGATTAGGCCAACACCTGAGGATATCAGGAAGGCCCTGGAATCTATGGAGCCGAACGTTCTCTCGGAACACTGGAAGGTGGCCGGCCGGGTAGCCTGGACGTTTCTGGCAGTGTTGTGCCACACCAGCCGGGAGATGTAGGAGCAAGCTCAACAGGTCCGCCAGTGGCAGCGCCGGGAGGAAACGCTGGAAGAGCAGAACGTATGCTGCAGGGCTAGGGGGGGTCTGTACTGTCCTCCAGGGCAGGTAGCCGATACCTATATTGCAGGATTGTCCCTTAGTGCAAAGGAAGGTCGAGCTAGAGCAGCAAATGGGGCCGGGGGGTCAGTCACAGGGGTCCCCCCAGGCCAGGCAGCATACAACAATGACTGCGTACTCGCCCGCTGAATTATGGGAATTGATGAAGCAGATACGGCAAAGGGCTGGGGAAACGGTACCGGGCTGGCTATTGAGATTATGGGACCAGGGGGCGGAAGGAACAGAGTTGTCCCCTGATGAAATGTCCCAACTGGCCTCCATTACCGTGCTCCCCTCCTTGAGGCAAAGGCTACAAAACATTACCCACACCAACCATGACACAGGGAATCACTCCCTGATCAATTGGTTAATGGCAGCGGCCCGAACGGTTTGGGCAGATGCCGGTGAATTGCCTGAGACTGTGAGCAACTGGTCCACGTACTCGGACCTAGTGCAAATCATACGGGAGATGGGCATGCGACAGATGATGTTTCGGGTACACTACAATAGTCCTGATGAGGAGGTTTTCACCACTAGGATGAAGGACCTCATCCTAGCCTCAGGACCCCCAGGAACTTTCGGGACTATGGCGGCTCTTCCTGCTCCCTATGTAGATCGGCGGGTGCATGAAGTAACAGCCGCCCTAGCTTGATTGGGGGATGTGGAAGTGAAGCAAAAGAAAAAAGGCGGCCAAGTGAGGTCGCTACAGGGCCCCAAGGGGCCCGCACCCAAAGGACGCCTGAAGAGTCAAGGGGCTCAAAAGGGTGGCATTCAGCCTGCAGTGAGAGTGAGCCAGAGCAGATGTGGTTTGATCTATTAACTGCGGGAGTAGCCACAGAGAAAATAGAGCATCAGCCCACGGGGGTGCTGCTGGCTGTGCGGAAGCGGCTGAAACCTGAGCAGCAGTTTACTCCCCTGCCGGCTGCTACACCCCCAATTCAGGAGTTGAGACTGACTGACTTTTACCCAGTCTAGGGGTCTGGCCAAGGTACCCGGCTGAGGGGGGGCCTGGGGGACCAGAGGCCACATGTTGAACTTGCTATTTACTGGTCCCCCCATAATATGCAGTGGTTACTAGCCCTTGTGGACACTAGAGCCGATAGCACGTTGCTGTATGGAAATCTGAATTACTTTAGCGGTCCTACGGCCACCATGGAGGGATATGGAGGCTGGATGATATGGGTCAAACAAGCAGTTGTGACCCTGAGCATAGGGCAATTGCCCCCACAAGACTATAAAGTCTGTATCTCCCCTATCGCAGAATATATTCTAGGGGTGGATGTGCTGCAAGGACTGGTAATTTCAACAATGCGTACTCGAGTGGTAAAGACTATTGTTCAGGGGCATCCCCATCATGCCCCCTTGGTATTGCCCCAGGCTACCCATGTTGTGCATACAAAACAGTATTGGCTACCAGGAGGGCACAAAGAGATTGGTCGTACCATTCTCAAGCTTGAAGAAGCCCAGATAATCTGCCCAACGCATAGTCCTTACAATTTTCCCGTATGGCCAGTGAGAAAGCCTGACGGCTCCTGGTGGATGACTGTGGACTATCGGGGGCTGAACAAAGTGACGCCCCCATTGTATGCAGCTGTGTCCAATGTTATGGATCTTATGGACAAACTCACACATGAACTGGGACAGTATCACTATGTTGTGGATTTGGCAAATGCCTTTTTCTCCATAGATATAGTGCCAAAGAGTCAAGAGCAGTTCGCCTTCACGTGGGAAGGACAACAATGAACTTCCCTGGTGCTTCCCCAGGGATATCTGCACAGTCCCACCCTGTGCCACGGACTGGTGGCTCAGGACTTGACCACCTGGCGGAAGCCAGCAAGGGTGCGTCTGTGCCATTATACTGATGACATAATGCTAACCTCTGATTCTCTTGCAGAGCTCGAGACTGTGGCCACCAGTCTACGAGAAGCCCTCAAAACCTGGGGGTGGGCCATCAACGAAGACAGGGTCCAGGGGCCTGGGTTGTCTGTCAAATTCTTGGGAGTTGTTTGGTCGGGTAAGACTAAGGTCATGCCGGAGGCAGTCATAGATAAGATACACGCATATCCCCGGCGGACAACAGTGAAGCAATTGCAGACCTATTTGGGTTTGTTGGGCTATTGGAGGGTGTTTATTCCTCATTTAGCCACTTTAACTCGCCCCTTGCATCACCTGGTATGGCGAGGGGCTACTTGGGATTGGACCTCAGAGATAGAGCAGTCATTTCGAGCCACCAAGCAGGCAGTGGCTCAAGCCCAAACCATGCGGGTGGTTGACAACACCCTACCGTTCCTTTTAATGGTGTCAGTGGATGACAATGGGTTTGGATGGGGCTTGTGGCAGAAACATGGGACTCGTAAAGTGCCCATTGGTTTCTGGTCTCAATTGTGTTAAGAGGCAGAAGCCCACTCTTCCCTTATAGAGAAAAAGCTAGCTGCTATTTCTGCTGCCCTTTTGGCCTGTGAGGGCATAACAGGTCCTAATTCTGTAACCATCCAATCAAGGTGTCTGATAGAGGGTGGTTGCAGCCTTGGTTACAGAAACCATGGATGGGCAGCAAAGCCCTTACCAGTCACAAGATGGACACATTGCCTATATTTTACCTGAGGATAAAAATCTTCCTTTAATGGTGTCACTGTCTGCTTTGTCCTATTGTCCAGACTAATGACAGGCCATAGTATCCTGTCCTGGGCACATACGTTTGCTCAGATGCACAATGTTTCCCACTGCTGGATCTGCACAGAAATACCAGTGGAGGCAGCTGAGGGGCTTCTATGGCGGATCCACCCGGCTTCCCTAAACAACTGGACACGGTTACGTACTTGGAGCAGCACCACTGAATGGGACCAACGTCGCCAGGCAGTGGACAAGTTGCTCCCCAAGGACCATAATAACCAACCCCCTCTGTTTGGTTATGCAATGACTAATGGATGGAGTTGGGTGATAGGGGAACACGTGGAACTATGGGAACAAGTCCCGTTATGTATAGAAAAACATCACTGTGCTGCTAATCGCATTGCTGGTTAGGTGCCCCCACACTTGTGTCAAAATGTTACCCATGGGCTGACCCCTCGCACTTGGTGGAATTCCTTAGGATCCACCTGGCAGTGGATACTTATGATCCTAGCAATTATTGCTAGCAGTCTGGTAGGATTTTGCTGTTCCCTATAATGATGCTGTGGTCTGTGGGCTCAAGGATATACATTATGGGCAAAGTCCCATGTGGTGGCCCTGTAGGGGTGGAGTGTCAGCCCCCAGAAGGTTAAAGCTAAGCCCACTGTAAAGAGTTAAAGCCAGGCCTGCCGCCCAGGTTTGACCTTGGTATAATCAGTCCATGTCTGGGGTTGAGGAATTCCTGGGGCTGACATTTACTGCGCATGTACTGGCTTATGTAACCATAAAAACCTAAACAATTGCTACTGGGCAGATGCAGCAAGATGCCACTTTTGTTTGAATACGTATATATAGTCCCAGGTGTGCAATAAAGTAGCTTGCTTGCTGGTGTGTTTATGGTCCCGCATGTCGGCTCCACGTGTGTTTTTTCAATTGGGTGTACCACCACGGAAACGTGCCCTGCCTGGAAACCTTGGGAATGACATCACACATCACAAATTCTAGCATGGCTAACCAGTGCTGGAGACAGACATTTTGGAAATTCAATTAGCAAACACAAGTTACAAGTTTTTCTCTGAATGATTAGCTCAAACTGGGGCAAAGGACATCCAGGAGATATGGGGTAAAAGTCTATTGTTTTAATTTTTAGGGTGAGTGTATAAAGCAAGAGGCAGGATAAAGACAACCCATGATTCAAGTTAGGAGCAATCTGTTGTTCAAACTAGAGTTAAAGGAAAATTGATTGAGAGGGTGATTAAGGGTATGAATTAGGAAAAAGTTGAAACTGAGAGGTAAAGAACAAGAACAGGAATCTTTAGTGAAGTGGGAAGATGTCTGCTTTATTTGGCCCATATCATGACCACAATGCTTTTAAATTGGAGATCACTTGAAAAAAGAAAAAAAAAAAGAAAAGAAAGAAAGAAGAAAGAAAGAAAGAAAGAAAGAAAGAAAGAAAGAAAGAAAGAAAGAAAGAAAGAAAGAAAGAAAGGAAAGAAAAGAAAAGAAAAGGAAAGGAAAGGAAAGGAAAGGAAAGAAAAGAAAAGAAAAGAAAAGGGAAAAATAAAAAATATGTGGAGATTAAAGAACATGCTACTAAAGAACAACTTCATAAAAGAAGAAATAAAAAGAGATCAAAATATACATAAAAATAAAAAAGAATACAAATACCTTCTATCAAAGTTATTGAGATGTTGCAAAAGCAGTATTAAGAGGGAAATTTATGTCATTACCGACCTATCTCAAAAAACAAGAAAAAGGTAGTTCCCTGCTGGTGTAGTGGCTTAAGGCTTTGGCGCTGGCACTGTCAATGCTGCGGCCTGGGTTCGATTCCCAGCCAGGGAATTACCCACATACCAAAAAACGAACAAACAAACAAACAAACAAAAAACAACAAGAAAAATACCCCAAATCAACCTAACATTATATCTTAAAGAACTAGAAAGGCAAGAAAAAATGAAACTCAATATTAGGAGAATGAAATAATAAAACTCAGAGCTAAATTAAATGAAATAGAAAAAAAAGACAATAGAAATAATTAATACAACAAAGAGCTGGTTCTTTTAAAAGGTTAAAAAAAATACAAACTCATAGCTAGACTCAATAAGGAATAAAAGAGAAGACAAAAATTGACATAATCAGAAATAAAAGAGGAGAAGTTACATTATGACAGATACCACAGAAATACAAATGATGATACAAGAATATTATGAAGAACTATGTTACTGAATTCAATAACCTAGAAGAAATGGACAAGTTGTTAGTAACATATAATCCTTCTAGACTAAATTACTAAGAAATGAAAAATCTAAATAGATCGATCAACAGTAAGGAAATTGAAATGATCATTCAAAAGCAAAACTCCAGGATCAGATGGCTTCACTAGTAAATTCTACCAAACATTATCAGAGGATTTAACAGCTGTCCTCCTCAAGATTTTCCTAAAAATACTGAAAAATAGGCAATGCTTCCTAACTCATTTTACAAGGCCAACATGACCCCAATATAAAAACCTCATGAGGATAACACATGCAAAAACAAACAAAAACAAAACAAAACAAAAAAACTATAGACCAACAACCCTGATGAATACAGATGCAAAAATCCTAAACAAAATACAGTAGACTCAGTTAACTGGCACCCATGGGCATTGGTAGATGCCAAAAAAATGTAGGTAGACTCTGTTAACCAGAACTCAAGCAACCAGCAACTGACATCTGTTGTTCGAGGGTGCTGGTTGCTTGAGTTCTGGTTAATGGAGAGTCTACTATACTAGTCAAATACAATAATACAGCAATGAGATTATACATCACTACCTAGTGGGGTTCATTCCAGGATGGAAGGATGGTCCAACATACTCAAATTGATCAAGGTGATACAGAACATAAACAAAATAAAAGATAAAAATTATATGATCATATTAATAGATGCAGAATAAGCATTTGACAAGATACATCCATTCATGATTAAAACACTCAACAAAATGGCTGTAAAAGGAAAGTCACTCAACATAACAAAGACCATATATGACAAACTCAGCTAATGTTATACTTAGTGGTAAAAGACTAAAAACTTTTCCTCTAAGAATAGGAACAAGACAGAAATGCTCCCACTGTTATTCAATATAGTATTGAGAGTCCCAGCCAGAGCAATCAGGCAGAAAAAGGAAATGAAAGGCATTTAAATTGGAAATGAAGAAGTTAACTTGGCAGTTTTTGCAGATGACATAATTCTTTATATAGACTTCACCAGAAAACTGTTAGAAGCAATAAAGAAACACAGTAAAGTTGCAGAATACAAAATGAATGTACAAAAAAAACCATTGTGTTTCTATATATAATACTAACAATAACATTTCAGCAAAATAAATAAAATAAATTTCCTTTTGCAATTGCAACAAATAAAATAAAATACCCAGAAATAAATTAATAAAGAATGTGAAGAACCTATACACTGAAAACTACAAGACATTATTAAAAGAAGTTGAAGAAGACACAAATAAATAGAAACATACTCTGTGTTCATGGATTGAAAGAATCAACATAGTTAAAATGGGCATAATATTCTAAACAATATACAGATTGCAATCCTCATCAAAATCTCAATGACATTTTTTAAAGAAGTAGAACAAAATATCATTAGGTTTTTATACAACCACAAAAGATTCTGAATAACCAAAGCAATACTGAGAAGAAAGAATGAGGCCAGAGGTATTACATGCCCTGACATGAATTTATACTACAAAGTGATAATAATCAAAACAGACACACAGACCAATGGAATGTAATTGAGAATCTACATATATATGTGCAGATAAACCCACATACATATGGGCAGATAATTTTCAACAAAAGAGCCAAAAGCATATAATAGAGACAAGAAAGCCTCTTCAATAAATGGTACTGGGAAAATTAGAATGCCTCCAGCAAAAGGTGGAAATGAGACTCTGATATGTCATCATATACTAAAATTAACTCAAAATGGACCACAGACCTATAAATAAGACCTGAAACAGTAAATTACACAGAAGAAAACATAGATATTAAACTTATAGAGCCTAGGTTAAGACAGGATTTTATGAATTTGACCTCGAAGGCAAAGGAAATAAAAGCAAAAAAGTGAATGGGACTATATCAAACTTAAAAGCTTCTGCACAGCAAAAGAAACCATCAACAAAGCAAAGAGACATCTAACTGAATGGAAGAAGATATTTTCATACCACACTTTTGATCACGTGTTAATATCCAAAAAGTATAAAGATCTCATACATCTCAACAACAAAGAAATATCCCATTTAATTTAAAAATGACCAGAGAACCTGAACAGACACTTCTTCCAAGAAGATAAACAAATAGCCAACAGATGTATAAAAAAAAAGTGCTCAACTTCACTAGTTATTAGGGAGATGTAAATCAAATCCAGAAAGAGATATTATCACCTCACGTCTGTTAGAGTGACTATAGTCAACGAGATAAGTAATAACAAGTGTTGGAGACATTGTAGAGTGAAAGGAACCCTCATGCGCTGCTGGCAGGAATATAAACTGGTAAAGTCCCTATGGAAACATTTATTGTAAAGATATATGTATGTCTATGTTCATTGCATCATTACTCATGGTGGTCAAGACATGGAAACAACCAAAATGTCTCTTGACAGATGATTTCATAAAGAAGAGGTGGTACATAAATATAATAAAATGTTACTTGGCCATATGAAAAGAAGAAGTACTGCTATTTATGATGACATGAATAAAACTTGAAATTATCAGGGTAAACAAAAGAAGTAATCAGAAAAAGTCAAGAACCATATGACTTTCATTCACATGTGCAATTTTAAACTGAAAGCAACCAACGAATAAAACAAAGAAACAAAGACTTGTAGACACAGAGAACAGTTTAGTGGTTATCAGAGAGTAAGGGTGTTGGGGGATTGGTAGAAGAGGGTAAAATCATCAAATACATGGTAATGAAAGGAAAACTCAGTATGGGTGGAGGACATACAAAACAATGCATAGATGATGTATTATAAAATTGTACACACAAAAACCTACGTGATTTTACTAACAAATGTCACCCCAATAAATTTAATAAAAATTAAAAATAAATAAATAAATTTAGAGAGATCCAAGATGGCAGAGTAGGTAAACACTGTGCCTGTCTTGTTCATGAACACATTAAAATTACAACTACGTTATTGAACAACCAACATGGAGAACCATCTGAACTCCAGCTGAACAGAAGCTTTATAAGTAAGGATATAAAAAATAGGAGGCCACAGGAAGGCTGGTAGGAGGGGTGCAAAAGCAAAAGGAGCCAAACCTCCAGTAGCAGTAGAGAATCAGGAGGGATAGCTCAGCTGTGGTGGTTCCCCACAAAGGAGTGAGGGGCCCCAGACCCAGACCAGGCTCCCTAGCCCAGAGTACTGGTACTGGTGTTGGAAATAAAGCTCTGGTGCCACAAATAAATACTCAGAGATTCAAATATCTTGGCAAGGCAATCTTTACTTCTGCAGAAGGGTGTCAGACAAAAGCTACAGGCACACCAAAGTGAGGGTCACACACCTTTTATCCCTAATACAAGCTTAATTAAACCTGTGTCTTACCCTGTTGGCTAGGGCTTCAGACCTCACATTCTTAACTTTACCTGATTGGCTATTTTATATTTTAATGCCATTTCATGAGGCAAAAGGTATAAGGGAGCTGCGGGGACAAAGAAATTCAAGGCATGCCATGTGACCTTTGTGTAAACAAGATGAGCTAGGAGAGAGGATCAGACGCTGCTCTGAGATAGATTCGTAAAGTGGGTTTCTAAGTAGAGAGGTTATGTCCTTATTTGGAAGAAAAGACTTACATTCTTACACTAGGAAATGGAGCCCCACAGCATATGACTGAAAAACAGCGAAAAATCCAACTGAACAGCTGGATTTGAAGGCTCCAGGAGACCCAGATATCTTCTTAAAGTGCCCTTGCACACTCAGTCACTCATAGGTACTCGCCTTGGGCTCTGGCAGAGGGACAGTGACTCAAGGGGCATTGGAAGCATGCAGGGGCAGACTGAGGTGTGTGGCTTTGGAACAAGAGCTGGAGGACAATTGTCATGTTTCCTGAGTGCATCACCCTCCCATGCAGCTGGCTAATGGGCACTTCTTTCCTGTGCTGTCCCCACCCACACACAGCCAAATCTGAACCTGATTGGTCCATTGAGCTTTACTCACTCCACCCTGCTGACTCACTGAGACCTCACCTCACCCAAGTACACCAATGTCAGAGGCACTTTCTCCAGTGAGCAGCCAGCCCCACCTACATTGCAATCTTTCTTGGAAAACAATTTAAGTTTGCAAGCCCCAGGCTAGCAGCAACCAGTATTGGTGTGCTCTGAGAGTTTTGCTGAGTAGCTCCAGGCACAGGACTGCCTTCAAACCAGAATCTACAGGAGCACCCAGAACAGGTGAACAGGGAGAGAGTGCCAGGGCCTCACAAGGCACCTACTATGTTAGATTGGCCAGCAATATTAGGATATGTAGCAAATCTATCTAATACATAGAAACAAATACAGACAGGCATCCAAAATGAGGATACAAAAAATTTTGTCTTTAAGAAAAGAATGGCAGAAAATTCTAGAAGAACTAAACAATATGGACACAAGCAAACTATCAGATACAGAGCTTAAAGCGATTGTAAGGATGCTCAAGGAACTCAATGAAAACTTTAACACACAGACAGCAAGCATAAGGAAGAACATAGAAACCATAAAGAAGGACCAATCAGAAATGAAGAATAGTATCACTGAAATTCAGAATGCAATAGAAGGAATCACCAGCAGACAAGATGGAGCAGAGAGTCGAATCAGTGAATTGGAAGACAAGGTAGCAGAAAACATCCAGTCAGAACAGCAAAAAGAAAAAAAAAATCCAAAAACATGAAGATAGTTGAAGGGGTCTCTGGGATAACTTCAAGAGTAACAACATTCACATCATAGGAGTACCAGAAAAAGAAGAGAAAGCAAGGAATGGAGAATCTATTTGAAGAAATAATGACTGAAAACTTCCCTAACCTGGTGGAAGAAACAGACATACAAGTCCAAGAAGCACAGAGAGTCCCAAATGAGATAAACCCAAATAGGCCCACACCAAGACACATTATAATTAAAATGGCAAAAGTTAAAGAAAAAGAGAGAATCCTAAAAACAGAAAGAGAAAGACAATTAGTAACTTATAAGGGAGCTCCCATAAGACTGTCAGCTGATTTCTCAACAGAAACTTTGCAGGCCAGAAGGGAGTGGAAGAAAATATTCAACATAATGAAAAGCAAGGAACTTCAACCAAGATTACTCTACCCAGCAAGGCTATTATTCAAAATTGAAGGACAAGTAAAGAGCTTCCCAGACAAGAAAAAACTAAAGGAGTTCATCACCAACAAACCCGTATTACAAGGGGTGTTATAGGGACTGCTTTAAGATGGGGAAAAAAATAACAACAAAAACAAGAAAACAAAATTATGAACAATAAAATGGCAATAGGTACACATGAACAATTAGATTACCGTTAATTTAAATTAATTAAAAGCTCCAATCAAAAGACATTGAAGGATGTTGCACTGAGTAAAGTGTCAGAGAAAGACAGATGCAGGCAAGTTGACTTTGCTTCTAGGTGAAATCCAAAGAAGAAAATAATCAAGTGGAACAGGAACAGATTTATAGATATAGAAAACATTTATCTTGTTACCACATGGGAGGAAGGTGGGGGATGGGTCAAATAAGTGGAAGAGATTGGAAAGTTCAGTTTGGTGGTTACAAAGTAATAGTTACAGGGATATAGGGTATAACATGGGAATATTGTCAATAATGTTGCAATAACTACTGGTGATGTCAGATGGGTACTACATTTGTTGGGGTGATGGTATGAGGGTGGGAGGAGTGGGTGATAAGAGGAAGAAATCAAGAACTACAAATTCATAGTAACAAAAGTCACAGGGGTGTGGAGTGCACCATAGGGCATATACTCCCTAACACTGCAATAACTCTTTATGGTGTCAGATGAGAACCAGATGTATCAGAGTAAGGATTTGGTAAGTTACATAGATGTCTTATTGTCTTATTACTATGCTGTACACCTGAAACCAATATAATATTGTATGTCAAATGTAATTGATAAAATAAAAATAAATGAGAAATAAAAGGAAAAACTAAAAATAAAATAAATCAATAAATGTAGTGGTATACAGTTATTTAGAGTATCAAGAATATGGGTATTTTTAACGTGTGTTTTTTTCAGCAACATATGAAATGGTGGTTTGAATTTCTTGATAATGTTTATTTGTTTGTTTGCTTTTTGCCTTTTATTTTGTATTGTTAATTCATTAGTGGTTTTTCAATATTAAAAATATACATTGGCTTTTATTTTCTCAATGGAATGTTTGTGATTTTATTAACTCATGCTCTCATATTTATTGCTTTTGTTATTTCTCATTGCATGTTTTTTCTTTCTTATTTAAATTTTTATCTTTCTTTCTTTTCTTATCCTTTACCTATTTTTTTCCATCTTTAAATATAAACTCTGGGTTTTTGATCCTTAGATACAGAGTCACACTTGTATCAACAGAATAAAATGACTACAGGCTGTGACATCATCATCATGGCAGCCCTTTTTCTGTCCTTCCACAACAACAAAACTTCAACATCCATTCATCTATAAAATAAAAATTGCTTTCACAGGATTGTGGAATCCAGCACAACATGCAAAGTGACCTGGGTAAAGTCTTGCTCACCCAGTACCCACTCAGTATCATTTGTGGTCTCCCCAGTAGCCTTTTTCAGAACTTTTGGCCACAGCTTGGGAGCTATCGTTTGCTCAACACTGTGTTAAGTAGTCACCCATGAACTAGAAAGCTTTGTTGAAAGTCCTATGTCCAAAGTAGAAGTTCCATCAAGTCTGTTGGAATGTGTGTGTGTGTGTGTGTGTGTGTGTGTGTGTGTGTGTGTGTGAGGTCTAATGGCTAAGTTTGAAACCTGCCACTGTGCACTTACATTGGCAGCACAAACAACTCAGTAAGGTTTCACAACCTTGCTATACCTGTGTATCATAGCTGTGTTCATGTAAATGTGCGGAAGTGTCTTGCTAAGTGATGTTTGTTATTGTCATTGCACACTTTTTGTGTCATCGTGAGAATGTCAGAGCTTGAACTAGAGCAATGAACAAACATTAAATTTCTTGTTAAACTTAGTAAGAGTGGAAGTGAAATCAGGAAATTGTTAGCCCAAATTTATGGGGATAACGCCATGAAGAAAACAGCAGTGTACAAATAGATTAAATGTGTTTCTGAGGGTAGAGAAAGCATCACTGATGAAAAGAGGTCAGGGAGGCCAGTAATGGGTAGAACTGACAAAAACATTGCAAAATTTCATCAAATTGTATGTCAAAGTCATCAGGTGACTGAGAAGCAGAGAAGACCAAGTAAATATCCATAGAGAAATAGGAAAATCCTAACTGAAAATCTTAGCATGAGAAAGGTGTGTACAAAATAGTCCCAAAGGAGCTCATCAATAAGCAAAAGCAAAAGAGAGTCAAAGTTTGCCAAGGGCTTTTAGAGAGGCAAGATATTGTTTTGGACCATGTTAGCACTGCTGATGAAACATGGGTGTACCAATACAAACCTGAAACAAAGCATAAGAGTGCCCAATGGAAGTCAGCCAATTCTTTATAGCCAAAAACATTCTGTCAGTCCAAGTCAAAAGTCCAAACAATGTTGCTAACCTAGTTTGATATCAGAGGGACTGGATTGTTCATTATGAATTTGTACCAACTGGACAAACAGTCAACCAAGCTTACTATTTGGAAGTAATGGCTTTGTGGAAAAGTTAGATGAATTGACCTGAAATTTTTGACAAAAACTCATGGTTCTTGCAACATGACAATGCAGTAGCTCACATGTCACTCTCTGTGAGGGAGTTTTTAGCCAGTATGCCAATAACTGTACTCATCTGATCTGGCCCCCAATGCCTTTTCTCTTTACCCAAAGATAAAGGAAATATTGAAAGAAAGACATTTTGATGACATTCAGGACATTACGGGACATATGTTGACAGATCTGATGGCCATTCCAGAAAGAGATTTCAAAATTGCTTTGAAGGGGGATTAGGTGCTGGCATCAGTGAATAGCTTTCCAAGGGGAGCACTTTGAAGGTGATCATAGTGATATTTAGCCATGAAGTATGAAGCACTTTTTCTAGGATGAGTTCACAAACTTAACTGTCAGAGTGTGTGTGTGTGTGAGTGTGTGTGTGTGTGTGTGTGTGTGTGTGTGTAAGTTTGGATGCAGCAGAATGAGTAAGAGATACAGCTTAACTTGGCCTGTATTATGTCTTAGCCAAGGTGACAAGGCTTAGAACTCAGAGCTTCTCTCTCATGATTTGCCCTATAGTGAAATGGAGTATGAATAAGTGCCTGGGTTTTCCACCTGTGCAGGATACTGCCAAAGAGACTTTTTTTTTTTTTGCAGCATTCAGAGGATTACCATAAAGATTTGTACATTCAAGTTTATAAAGTTATTGGGTCAATCTATAACACCAATGCAAAATTGTAACATCCAAGGCACATTATAATGAAACTGAAAAAGAAAGATAAATAGAGTGCAAAACAAACAAATAACAACAAAAAAAAGATAACTGCACAGAAACCCTCATTGCACTATTAGCAGAATTCGCAGCACAAAACTTAAAGACCAGGAGATAGTAGGATGGTATATGTAAAGGGCTAGAAATAAAAACTGCCAACAAAAAATACTCTATCAAAGTTATACTTCAGAAATGAAGAAGAAATAAGGATTTCCCAGTGTAACAAAAGCTGCGGGAGTTTGTCACTACCAGACCTTTCTTACGAGATGGGCTAAAAGGAGCTCTTCAAACTGAAATAAAACGATGCTAATGGGAAAGCATAGAGACACATACAACACTATGATAAAGGCAAATATACAATCAAATGCACAAAACTCAAGTGTTCTAATATAATAAGTTGATAACCACTTTATTATAAATGTGAAAGGAAAAGAATACTAAAAACAACTTTAGCTGCTCTAATTTATTAACAAATATACAATGTAAAAAGTGGCAAGTTATGAAATTAGAAGATAAAGGGAAAGCGTAAAAGGGTAGAGTTTTTTAATACAATCAGTGACATTGTTATCAGAGTAAAATAGACTATTACATCTATATATGAGTTTATGTAAGTCTCATGGTAACCACAAAGTAAAAACCTATATTAGATTCATAAAAGATAAACAGAAAAGAATAGGAGCTTATCACTATGAAACACCAACAATTCATAAAGGGAGGCAGCAAGAAAGGAAGAAAGAACAAGGGAATTATAAAAGAACCAGAACACAATGAATAAGATGACATTACTTTGTCCTTACCTATTAATAATTAGTCTAAATATAAGTAAATACAATTCCTTTTCAAAAGGCATACAGTGACTGGATGGATTGTAAAAAAGACCCAATTATATGCTTCCTATATAAGAGATTCACTTCAACTTTAGGATATGTGCTGCTGAAGCGAGCACTCACTTCAACTTTAAAGACACACATGCTATCCGACTATCTCCTGAAGGGATGGCAAAATACATCCCATGCAGGTAGAAACCAAAAGAGAGCAGGAATAACCATACATATACCAAACAAAATGGGAGGGCAAGTATGATAATAAAGTACAAATAAGTTTATTATATAATGATAAAGGGTTTAATTCATCAAGAAGATAAAACAGTATTAAGTATATATGCTCCCATCCTCAGAGCACCTAAACATATTAAGCAAACGTCTGAAGGGAGAAATAGACAACACTATAGTAAAAATAAGAAAATTCTACAACCCACTTTTAACAACACATATTTTATTAAGACAGAAAATCAACAACAAAATATTGACTCGAACCACACATTAGATCAAATTAACCTAACAGGCACATATAGAATATGCTATCAACAGCAGGAGAATATGCACTCTTCTTAAGTAAAAGTGGATCACATCCAAGATAGGTCATATAATAAATCACAAACACATTGTAAGAAATTTAAAATTGAAATGTTATTATCTCTTTCAACAAAAATGGTATTAAACCAGAAATGAATAACTGGAGGAAAAGTAAACATTTTACAAATATGTGGAAATTAAACAGCATATTCCTAAACAACAAACTGATCAAAAAAGAAACCAGAAAAGAAATTTTTAAAAATCTCTTGAAATAAAATTGATGAGATGCTGCAAAACAGTCCTAACCACTAAGTGTATAGGGATAAACACCTATATTAAGAAAATAGAAAAAATCTCAAATAATCAGCTTAACTTTCTACCAGAAAGAAATAAAAAACTACATGCTACTCCAAAGTTATTGAAGAAAGGAAATTATAAGAGACTCCTATGAAGAAATACATGCCAAAAATTGGATAACATACTGGAAATGGATAAATTCCTAGAAACATAAACTTACCAGACTGAAACATGAAAAAACAGAAAATCTGAACAGACTAATGACTAGTAAGAAGATTGAATCAGTAATCAAAACCCCCTTGACCCAGAAAAGTCCAGGAGAAGATAGATGCCTTAAGTGGTGAATTCTACCAAACATTTGAGGAAGAACTAATACCAATTCTTCTGAAACTCTTGTATAAAAATTGAAGGGAACATTCCCAAACTTATCTTTACATGACCAGCATTTCCCTGATTTCAAAGCCAGATAAGAACACTACAATAAAGAAAACTAAGGACCAATGCATATGAGTTTAAAAAATTCTCCAGAAAATGCTAGCAAACTAAACACAACAGCACATTAAAATGGTCACATACTATGATCAAACATGATTTATTCCAGAGATGCAAAGCTGGTTCAATATGTCAATCAATAAATGTGATAAACCACATTAATAGTATAAAATATAAAAATTATATCATTATCACAAGGGGTGCATAAAAACATTTGACAAAACACATCATTTCTTGGAAGGACTCTCAACACATTTGCAATAGAAGGCACATAGTTCAACATAATATAGACCATATATAATGAGCTCACAGCTACCATCATTCTCAGTGGTGAAAGGTTAAAAGATTTTCATGTAAGATCAGAAATAAGACAAGTGCACCCACTCTCACTGCTCTTACTCAACATAGCACTGGAAGTTCTAGTCAGAATCATTAGAAAATACAATGAAATAAAAGCATCCAAACCAGAAAGGAAGGATTAAATTTTTCTTTGCAGATACTACGATCTTTACATAATAATCCTAAACACTAAAAGACTGCTAAAACTAATCAACATACTGAGTAAAGGTGTGGGATACAAAATTAACACAGATGTGGATTTCATTTCTATACATTAACATCAAACTATCTGAAAAGTAAATAAAACATACAAACCTTCTCACAGTAGCATCTAAAAACAATAAAATACTTACAAATAAATTTAACCAAGGAGATGAAATGTCTATACACTGAAAACTACAAGATTTGATGAAAGAAATTAAAGAAGACACAAACAAATGGAAAGATGTCCAATGTCAGAAATGAAAATAATTAATATTGCTAAAAATCTGCACACTACTCAAATTCACCTCTGCATTAAAAGAAGTGCATTTGAAAATTCCACTGGCATTATTCACTAAAATTTAAAATTATAAAATTTATATAGAACTACAAAAATCCCACAAATCATCAAAGCAGTCTTGAGGGAAAAAAATAAGGTGGAGGCATCACACTTTCTGATTTCAAACTATGCTACAATGCCATAGTAATTCAAACACTGTGATAGCAACATAGAAACAGACACATGAACCAATGGAACAGAATGAAAAGCCCAGAGATAACCCCTATATGTACAATAACCTAATAATTAACGAGGGAGCAAAACATACCTAATGGCAAAGCGTAGACTCTTTATTAAATGGTGTTGGGAAAACTGAATGATAACATGCAGAAAAATAAAAGTGGATACCCATCTTATACTACTCACAAAAATTAACCATAAATAGATTAAAGAGTTAAACACAGGACCTGAAACTGTAAATCTCCTAAAAACAAAACAAAACAGAATAAAAGCTACTTGACATTTGGTGTTGGCAATGGCTTCTTGGATGAGAAACCAAAGTCACAAGAAACAAAAGCAAAAATAAGAGGGACTGCATCAAACTAAAAAGCTTCTTTGCTACTAAAGAAAAAACAAAATGGAAAGGCTTTCTATGAAGTAAAAGAAAATATTTGTAAATCATATATCACAAGGTGGTTAATATAAAAAATACATGAAGAACTCATATCAATAACAAATAATAATAACAATCTGATTAAAATGGGCAGAGATAGTGTGGTGTTGGTGGTATAGTAGTGAGCATAGCTACCTTCCAAGGCTGTTTTCATACTGAATTGCCAATCACTTGTTTATTTTCTAAAATCTGGTTTTAGGTGTTTCATGTTAATCGTATGATATACTTATTGGTGCTATAAGGAGTACTTTCATCTCTAGATATAAAAATAAGATTAATTAATTTCAGTTTAGAACAAGTTAAACACATTGTATGCTTATTTCAGTTTAAAACATTGATAATTTACCAGAAATGTAACTGCTATTGGAGGTGGCAAAAGAAGACAGCATTGATAACTCATTGCACTCTTTATGTGGCAACATACTGGGCACAAAGAATGAATTAACAAGTTTAATACAAATTGTCTTCTGCTATTTGTTATTATACTATTATAATTGTTCTGTTTTTTATAGTTACCATAACACACACACACACAAATACACATACACTTACAGAATAACTAATTGCAACCTACACAGATGCATCCTACACAAACAGGCTTTTATACAGAGATACAGAGAGAAGTGTATGTGGTGACATTGTAAAAAATTAAGCCAACCATGATCTACCTCACCTCAACTTATATGTTTTCTTAATTTATTAATATGAGTTCAGACAAACAGACCTTCTTGATTACCCTTAAGTAACAATAGTTATTAAAAAATATGGTGTCTTTGGAGCTGAAATTATTCTTATTAATCTAATATGTAAAATAGTTTAGTACAAAATTATTGAATTTCTTTATATTTTAAAAGACTTGCATCAGATGGAGGAGTTGGTAAATGCTGTGCTTGCCTCTTGCCATGATCACATCAAAATTACAACTAAACTATAGAACAACCATGCTTTAGAAACAACTGAAGACTAGCTGTACAGACTTTCTATAAATAAGGATAGCAAAAAGATGCCTTCCACTGATAGGAAGGGTGGAAATGTGAAAGGACTGGCCTTATCCCACCCGACCTCCCATGTGTTGGTTGAGAATCAGGAGGGATATCTATCTCAGCCTCAGAGATAACCCCTGAGGAGCGAGAGGTCCCAGGCTCACATCAGGGTCCCCAGCCTGGAGCACCAGTGCCAGGATGAGGAGCCCCCACAATATCTGGCTGTGGAAATCAGTAGGGATTTCAAGCATTCCAGTGAGAAAGAAGGCTGTTGGAAACCAAGGCATCCTCCAAAGGGCCTGTACACAGACTCTCTCACTCCCAGGCACTCACCTGGGCTTTGGCAATTCAAGAGGTGCCAGAGACATACCAGGAGAGTCTGAGGGGTGTCTTCAGGGTGAAGAGACATCACAATTGTTTCTGTGTGGTCCTTCAACCACACAGCCAACAGATGGCACCATCAATCCTGTGTTGAGCCCTCCTTCATACACCCAAATCTGAACTTGCATCAGCCTGATGAATGCCACTCATTCCACCATGATGACTCCTTTAGACTCCACTGCAAACAACTCACACACTGACAGAGGCTCTTTCCTTGTCAGGCAGATGGCCTCAGCCGGCACTGCAGTCATTCTTTAAATTCTCTCAAAGGCAGACAGTGGCTGGCCTTGGTGTGCTCAGTGCCATTTTTTGAGTGAAAAGTAGTCACCCCACCCTACTAACTCCGTGAGAAACCAACTCACCCAACTTGTGCATGACCTCAGGTACTGTCAGTGGCTGAACCTTATGGGTAGTGCACAGGCAGCAGCAGGCCCTGTGGTGCTCTGAGCCTTTTGTTGAGCTGCCCCAGGCCTGGTGTTCAGGGAAGCCAGGCTCGGTTCACAGCACAGCCTTTCCCATGTGCCCACAGGTCCAGCAAAGGCAGCTATTAACCACAGATCACTTTGTAGCTTTTATCAGGTAGCCTCAGGACAGTCACAGAGAGTGCCTAACCCTGATCTTGACCAGCACCAGAGCTCCTCCAGAGATGCCCTAGAACCAACTCAGTTGGTGACTGGCTTCAGACTACAACAGAGCACCATCCAAGTAACTCCAAATGTGGCACAACCAAATGGTTGTCTAGGTAAGCACCAGAACCTATGGAGGCTAATCCCACTCTGTAGGGTCAGCCCATGCACAGCAGCTCCTATGCTGTGGTCATGGCCAATGCTCATAGCTAGTCAGCCTAATGGTTTATCTACCTACAAATGAGCCAAAAGAAATGAAGACTCAACAACAAGTGGAGGGCACACAAAAGGGGCACTCCTGGAGCATCTGACACTAGTGATCATACAGTCTGTGCTACTGAGCCTCACAGAACACCTGCTGCTACATAAGGCCAGTCTGCCAAGACTGAAAGATGTGGCGGATTCATCACACAGATAGAAACACAGAGAAGTAACTAATATGAGGAGAAAAAACGAACAAACAAACAAACATGTCCCAAATGAAGGAAAAGGAGAAAACTCCAAAAAGAACTAAATGAAATGGAAGTAAGCAACCTACCAGGTACAGAATCCAAAGCACTGGTTATAAGGATGCTCAGTGAACTTAGTTAGAACTTCTACAAAGAGATGGCAATATAAGAAGTTCATAGAAACCATACAGAATACCCAGTTAGTAATGAAGAATAAATAACTGGAAAAAAATACACAGTAGAAGAAATCAACAACAGATTAAATGAAGCAGGGGATTAAATCAGCAATTTAGAGGGAAAAGTAGCAGCAAAAAGGTACCCAATTGAAACAGAAAAGAAATAAAAATGAAAATAGTTTAAGGAACCTCTGGGGCAACATCAAGGGTACTGACATTTGCATCACAGAGATATCAGAAGGAGATAGGAAAAAGCAAGGAATTGAAATCTGATTTGAAGAAATAATAACATAAAACTTCCCTAACCTGGCAAAGAATTCAGATATACAGGCCCAGGTAGTGCAGAGTCCCAAATGAGTAGATCCAAAGGAGGCCCACACCAACACTCAGCATAAGTAATAAGCCAAAGATTAAATACCAAGAAAGAATCATAGAAGCAGACAAATGCAGTTAGTTACCTACAAGGGATCTCCCATAAGATGGTTAGCTGATTTCTCAACAGAAACTTTGCAGGCCAGAACAAACTGGCACAAATTATTCAAATTGATGAAAAGCAAGAGCCTTTAACCAAGATTCCTCTAACCAACATAGCTGTCATTTAGAATTGAAGAGAGATAGAGAGCTTCCCAGGCAAGAAAAACGTAAAGGAGTTCATCACCACCAAACCAATATTACAAGAGATATTAAAGAGACTTCTTAGAGGAGAAGGAAAAGGAGAAAAATATGAATTATAATGAGGCAATACTACATACATACCAATAATTACTTTAAATAAAAATGCTTTAAATACTCCAATCAAAAAATATAGAATGGCTGAATGGATAAGAAAAAAAGACCCATACATATGCTGGCTACAACACACCCACTTCAATTTGGATGGGCGGGGAAAATTTACATTTTTATTTTCACTAATTTCTAACTAGCACACTTAGCATTTGCTTCTGTTATTTGTTCAGGCAACCCCAATTCTATGTATGCACCCTATGGGGAACTCTAGGTAAGAACTCTCAAACTGGATGTTCAGTCTCTTGGAACCATCTCTGACTCTGGAAGCACTTAATAAATGTTGCCTCTGAGCAGTAGAAAAACTGGTACCTTTCTTAAAAAATAAAAAAAGATGGTTAAAGATTTGCATTATGCTCCAGAAAGAAAAAAAACTTCTTCCTAAAATGAATTAAATCAACTCTTCTAATAGATCAAAGAATAATGTCGTGTTTTTCTATCACAATAAAATAAAGATATCCACTTTAGATGGAAAGACATATACAGACTGAATCGAAGGAATGAAAAAAGGTATTTTATGCAAATAGAAATGTTTTAGAAAACCTGGGATAGAAAAATTATATCAGACAAAATAGACTTTAAAACAGAGGATACAATGAGAGAAAAAGAACACTTCATATACAAGAGACAAGATATGGGAGCAACTTAAGTGTACATTGATAGATGATTGAATAAAGAAGAGGTGGTATGTATATACAATGGAAAATTACTCAGTCATTAAAAAAATCTTACCATTTGCAACAACCTGTATAGACCTAGAAAATATTGTGCTAAGTGAAGTAAGTCAGACAGACAAATACAGCTACCATATGATCTTACTTACATGTGGAGACTAAAGAACAAAATAAATGAACAAACAAAATAGAAACAGACTCATAGATACAGAAAACAAACCAATAGTTGACAAATGAGAGGAGGTTGTGGGGCTGGGTTAGAAAGGTGAGGGAATTAAGAAATACAAGTGGCAGCTTCAAAGTATTCACAGGGATTTAAATTAAATTATAAGGTATATAGTCAATAATAATGTAATATCAATGTATGGTGTCAGGTAGGTACTAGACTTAACAGAGGGATCACTTGGTATTGTATATAAATACATAACCACAAAGTTATATAATATTGAATGTCAACTGTGAATGAAAAATAAATTAAGAAAAAAAAAGGCTTGTAACTACTATACATTCATTGGCCTACAGACCACAAAACAAATGCACTAAGTTATAAAAAAAATATAGTTAGTACATTTTTTTCTCTTACTTCTTTTTGAAAGGTATTTTAAAATGAAAAGTAAGTTATGAAATAAAAAAATTTAATACAATGTCCTTTTGGTCAAGAAATTGGAGATATAGGAAAGTATTTTTCTACCTATGCATTATGCTGGAAAAAATGCTTTAAATGTGAGCATTCTAAAGTAAATTTAAGGTGTTTGGGATAAAACTGAACAATTCACTAAAATTAAAATAAAAGACCCCATAACCTAGACAAACAGTTGGTAATTATTGAATGACATAATTTTTCTGAATCTCTGGTAGTAAGTGTTAAAGTAAAATATGGGCTTTGTGATGAGAATTAACAATTCGTATTAATGCCCAACCCTCTTCCCCATGACTCAAGCTCTCAAATAAACACATATATCTTTTTCTTTAGTTACATGTGAGAGAAGAAAACACTCTTATGAAGATAAAGTAAGTGTACAATAATATAATTGGCATAAAATTGAAAACTGTGTGTTTGGATAAATAGAAGCTGAGTAGCTTTATAATTTGCTATCAGTTTCTTGTACATCACATTTGGAGGGAGAACAATTTTCCTGAGAGGAGTTTTTTTAAAGCCTCTTTCACATCCTTGTTCCTTAAAGTATAGATGATAGGATTTAAGGTGGGGGTCACCATGGTATAGAAGAGGGAGATGAACTTGCCTTGTTCCTGGGAATAACTGTTACTTGGTTGTAGGTACATGTATATTATGGTGCCATAGAAAATGATCACCACTGTCAGGTGGGAGGAGCAAGTGCTGTAGGCTTTGTGCCTTGCTTCCTCTGACTTGATCCTTAGCACAGCTTGAATTATGAAGCCATAGGAGACAAGGATGAATGCTGGGGCGACTAGGAGGAAAAGTGCACTAACTACAAAAAGAACCAATTCATTGACAGTGGTGTCTACACAAGCCACCTTGAGTAGAGCTGGTATTTCACAGATAAAATGATCCAGCCTGTGATTGCCACAGAGGGGCAATTGCAAGGTAAGAGTAGCCTGTATCAAGGAATTGGCCAAACCACTGAGCCAGGAGATGACTGCCAGCTGCTGGCATAGCCGTGGGTTCATGATGACCACATAGTGGAGGGGTTTGCGGACAGCAACATAGCGATCCAAGGCCATCACAGCCAGGAGGATACATTCAGTGGAGCCCAGCATTAGAGAAATGAAAAGTTGTACAACACAACCCCCATAAGTAATGGTCTTATCTGGTCCTTTCAGGTTAAATAGGGTCTGAGGTGCAAGGCTAGTAGTGAAGCAGAGATCCAATAGGGAGAGGTTGGTGAGGAAGAAGTACATAGGGGTGTGGAGAGAGGGATCCAGATATGAAACAATAATAATAGTGAAGTTTCCAACAAGTGTCAGGAGGTAGAAGAAAAGGACAAATACAAAGAGCACAGCTTCCAGACGAGGGTAGTTTGAGAAGCCTAGAAGGACAAAACCCATCAGTGAACTCTCATTGGCACTTTCCATTACTCCAGAACTGCACCTGCTGAGAGAGGAATGAGAACACATACACTTGAAACATTGCATCCTAGAATCACAATGTACAATCTGAAAGGATCATGAGGCCGACTGGTCCAACATATTGAATATTTACCCCTAACATGTTGCTGGCTTTGAACATTAGCCCAGTCCAATAACTTTAAAAATCATGAATGCTTTCGACCTTGGGTCTATCTGGGGACTGCTTAGTAAAGTCAATCAAGGTGGGCCTTTCCCACTTTGATTGTTCAACTATCTAAACAACTAAAATGAAGTGCCCCTCAAAATAAAGACGCAAACAACACCCTTGCGGTTTTAACTGTGGACAAAAATCCACATACAAAACACAACATCAAGGTCTTAACATAGGCACAAATGGCGATGAAAATTTTCTCATCATTTTGCCCCTACATATACACATTCTTATACTCTCATCTCCATACACTGCCTCAACAGAGGAAGATAAGGTAGTCGTGGATGTAATAGTCTCTCCAAAGAGACAAAACAAAATTGAATAATTAGATAATGAATAATATCAATTTTAAAATTACTCAACAATCACAAAATAAAATCCTGCCATTTGCAAGAACATGAATGGACCTAGAGGGTATTATTATGTGTTAAGTGAAATATGTCAAAGAAAAACAAATATTCTGTGGTTCTATTATATGTGGAATGTTTAAAAACCCACCCAAAAGAACAAACAAACTAAACAAAAACAGACTCATAGAAATAAAGAACAAACTAATAATTTCCAAACAGAATGGGGTTAGAGGGATGGATGAAATAGGTGAAGGGGAATGTAGTCAATAAAATTTGGTAAGTTTCCATGGTGACAGATTTTTAGATTTAGTGTGGAATCACTTCATAGGATAAATAAATATCAAATCACTTTGACGTACACCTAAAATTAATATATTATATGCAAACTATGTTTTAATAAAAAATAAAAATGAACAAATAAATAACAAATTTTAGAACTATTTTAGGCTGAACAAAGTACATAATTTCAAATATGTTTTACAAAATAAGAAAAATATTATTTTGAAAAACCAAGACTGGAAAAGCATTTATGTATGAAAATAATAGAAATAAAGCCTTTGAAATTTGCAATATTGAAGTAGGGGGGAGAGAATCTTTTTTGACATTTGGGAAAACATTAGTAATAAATATGAGGAAATAAAAAAGGGTGTTTGAGTCATCAAAATACATGTATATACTATAATTTAAATTTATACAACTTTATGCAATGATTGCATTACCAACACAGTAAAATTACTTTTAAAAATGTATGTAGACAAACTAGCTAAAAGTTTTTTAGTCTTTGTCCACTGAAGACAATAAAAAAACCTATTTGAAAGAATATGGCTGTGCAGCAAGTATGTTGTGAGGATGGCAGCTTTCCACCCTGAAGCCTGCCAGATAAAACTTGTGTAATTGCCTGTGGTCATGCCTGAAAAACACACACACATAGTTTTTAACCAGGAGCCACTTCCCCAGTTACCTATGTTTCCATGCCACCCAGCCCTTGTTTATTTCCACAACCACCTGCCTAAAGAAGCCTTTGGAACAGGCAGAAAAGTCATTATCATGTCCTCTCTCAATTTGAAATAGTCCAACATGACAGATGCGTTCCTGATCTAATATGGATTCTATATGCTGATCCTCCATGGCTATTTTGTCTACTGGTGAAAATATAAGGCCAGTGATTATTCCCAGTGTCTGTTCAGCTATTTGACGACAGGACTGGAAGTTGTCCACCTGAGCAGTAGTAAAGTTCCTGATCAGAAAGTAAGCAAATGTCCTCTGTCCATACATATTCTGATTCTTGCTGACCCTCAAGTTTCAGTAAAATACAGTTAGATTCTATAAGGACATTTTTTTTAAATAAATGAGACCACGATGTCAGTAGAGTAAAAAAAGAATAGTTCTCTAGAAAACACTTTATTTATTCTCAATGAAATTCAACCCATTAATCCAAAACTTTAGTCGATTTGGCTAAATTGTACTTACACTGTTCTGCTACCAGAAACTGGGGAGTCCCTCTCAGCACAGTGTCCAGGTCCTTAGTATCTTGAGCATGAACTTAACAAGACACACACCAAAGTGTAGAAGTGAAACAAAGAGATAGTTTATCGAAAGAAAGTACACTCCAAAGAGGTAGGAGTGGGCTTGAGCAGGAAAATGGCTCAGGAGCCCCAATTAATGAGGCTTTGATACATTTATTTTCTCAAGTTGTAAGGGGTTACGCCCATCTGGGTGTGGGGCTTCTTGACAAGTTTAATCGACAGGGTCTGTGACATCATCTTTTTATTGCCCTTGTTTTCTTTCCCAACTCAATTACCTCCTGTGATTGTCTTATCTTGGGGCAGAGATTACTAAAAAAGGGTGATGTCAGGGTGGTGACTATGCTAGCAAGACAGGTCCTGTGGGAAAGATCCCCAGTTGCCCCTATCTTACCTGCCTGCCTTACTTTTCTCTTGAGAGGCATGATCCCCTAAATTGGAAGTTGAGGGACAGAGGTCTCATCTTCTGTATCTGCTTCCTGCTGAATGCAGTCATTGTCCCTACCTGTCAGGGATTCATGGAGCTCTCACCCTATCTGATCTGAAAGGAGGAAGTGGTCTCGAGATCCTCCTGGGAGACCATGTTGATTTCTTTAGTCAGGAAGGGCTGGAAAGACTTACCAGGTGACATATGCATCCCAATGGTCCCTAGATATAAAAAACCAGACCCAGTTAATAGAGTCAAAAGCCTTGGCCTGAAAAGCAGGCCTCAAAGCCACTGCTGCAGGGTGGCTACAGGATGTAAGATGTGTTCAGCCCCATGGAGTCTGTATATTGCTGACTTTGGGCTCTGCAGGCCACTCAGGTGTCATCACCTATCCAGGAATGGCCTGGGAGTGATATAATTAACAAGTACAGATTTACAGCCACCAGGATAATTAGCTAAACTCTAGCAAACCCAACTAAGTAAAGTTTTGTCAGCACACATCACAAATTTTAGGGTGACTAATCAAGGCTGGAGACACAGTATTTGGAGAATACAACTAGCAAACACAAATTGCAAGTTTTACTCTAAATGATTAACTCAAACTGGGGCAAAGGATATCTGGGAGAAACAGGCTAAAAGCATTAAGTTTTGGGGTCATTGTCTAAAGCAGGAGGCAGGATGAAAACATTCCATGATTCAGGCTAGGAGCAATCTGTTGTTTAAGATAGAGTTAAAGGAAAACTGAATGAGAAGGTGATTAAGGCTAGGGAGTAGCAAAAAGGTAAAACTGAGAGCTAAAGAACTAGGGAAGGGGAGTCTATAGTGAGGTGGGGAGAGGGCTCCCTTGTTTGGCCTATATCAGTTCTTTTGATTGAACTGACACAGAGCTCCATAGGTCAAAGATTTTCAATGGTGTACTAGTTAATGACCTTTCCTTTTCAGTATTTCTCATAAGTAAATTTTACAGAAATTTAAAATCCCCTTGAACTGAGTGCTTTACGTGAATTGTGGAATTGTTAACGTTCAATTGAGTGTGTGAATATCCATCTATTCTTCTGTCTATCTACTATCTATCTATCTATCATCTCTTTATCATCATCATCATCTATGGTGTTCTTATAAAACAAAATAGAAGTTAAAAATGTTAGTTATTCTTAACAATTTCATGGTACTAACTTGCACTTATGAAGAATAACAATAAATTGCCCTATTCTTTTATTTGATAGGCACAACCTGAAGTTCAAATCACTTACCTAAGTATTAAAACATCACTATTATTTTAATGGTAGATCAAACTCAACTGTAACAGACAATATAAAGTTGCTACCTCATTAATTGTTATAAACCCATTCAAAATGCAAATGCTCTCAGTTCTACAGAGACTGAGTTCTCACTTGCTCCCAAAGCTATTTAAACATGTTGAAGTTTTCCACATCTTCATGGAGCACATTATGTAGCATTTTCTTAGATTTGTGTTTGTGTGTCTAAACAACTCCCTGACCTGCAAGATGGCTGTCTTCTAAACAATGTCTACTAATGATATACATTTCTAACATGACCCAATCCTGAAAACCCAATTTTAGCAGTAGTGGAGATTGTGACAGAGGGGATACTAAACTGAGGAAATTGGCAATGTCATAAAAAGGCCACAGCTTGTTTATAGTTACTAAGTCTCTAGGGAAAAAGTCCCCAGCAGGCAATTAACACAGAGACTGACTAACTTCTGGAGATCATCCAGGGAGCATGGATACACATATTTCTTTATTTAGAAGAATTCTTTTTTTTCCTTGAATATTGTTTTGGGAGCTTGTACTTCATAAAGGAAATGAAAACCATCAAATTTGCCCAACATAAAAATAAATAAGAAAGGCCTTATTCTGTAGAATCCTTCATCCTTCACTACAGTTACAAAAGAAAACATCACTGTCATCCTCTTTAAACTCCTATATTTCCACCTATATTTTGAATTATCAACACTATATTACTTTCTGTAACTTTAAGCACTTTTCCCTGTGTCATTGCCAAAGTTTTTAAGCAGGGCAGGTTTAGGCAATGGTACACTCACTTGGAAAATGGGCATGGAGCCAACATGCAGGGTCCATAGACAGGCCAACAAACAAACTACTTTATTGTACACCTGGGACTATATTTACATATTTAAACAAAAGTAGCATCTTGCCATATTTGGCCAGTAGTGGTTGTTTGGGTTTTCATGGTTACATAAGGTGGTACATGTGCAGTAAATGTCAGCCCCAGGAATTCCTCAGCCCCAGACAGGGACTAATTATGGAAAGGTAAAGCCTGGGTGGCAGGCCTGGCTTTAACCCTTTAAGGGGTCCTGGCTATAATTCTTTACAGGGGACTTGGCTTTAACCCTTTGGAAACTGACACAGTGGTATTACAAAATAACTTTGTAATAAAGTCATCTGAAGAAATGTCTACATTTACTATCTTTTTTGCAATCTGAAATTTCTCTCCCAAAACTTAAATCTTGGATTCATCAAACCCTGGAGCAATATTCTCTTCTCCTACTGCATTTACTCTCTCACTAATTGAACCCATCTGCTAGTAACTTCATTCATTGTATATAAATTTATCTCCCGAAGACCAGATCCATGTATTCAACTTTCAAACTACCATCTCCATGTGGAGATACACTTGACATACACATTGTTTAAGTTTAAACCCTTTTTTTACACTTAATTCATGTAAAAGCAAATGGAATCAAGATCAATTTAATTATGCCCAATACGGAAGTAGTCCCCTCTTTGATGTTACTTAATAACTTCATATTTTTCATCAGCAGAGCTCCAGGGGTTCCCTTGGGTGGGTTGTGTGTGTCCTCTTGTTGCAGTTGAGCCTTGATTGCTCTTGACATGTGAGTGGGTAGGATTGACCTTCAGGTTGACTGGATGTGAAAACTATGATGACAGTGGACAAGATGGTGTGTAGGGGCTGACCTTATGGAATGGCATTCACTCGAGTTGGGCTCCAGTGCCTTCTATATCTAACTGGGAGTTAATTTCTGAAACTAATTGGGTGGTGCTCTACTGTGGTCTCAAACCAGCTACTGGGTATGTTGGTTCTAGGGCCTCTTAGGAGGGACTCTGGTACAGGCCAAGGCAAGCCTGTGCCTGTGCTTGGTGTGAAGCCACCTGAGAGGTGTTACAAAGTGATCTGCAGTTGATAGCTACCTGTACTGGGCTTGGAGGTACCTGGGAGAAGCTATGCTGTGAACCTAAGCTAGCTGCCATTAATGCTGAGGGCCACTTAGCAAGAAGTGCAGGGTATATTGAGGCTAGCTGCTGCTTGATTGGGGTTGGTGGACTTCTCAGAGATTTTAAGGAAGTCCATAGCACTGGCCAAGGCTGGCTGCTTGTAAGGCACATATGCTGAAAGAGGTTCCAACTTGTGCATGAGTTGGGTAGGGTGGGTTCTCGGGCATTCATCAGGGTGGAGCAAGTGGCGTTAACCAGTTTGATGGAGACTCATATTTGACACCTGCCTGTGAGTTGGATGAGGGCTCAGCGAAGGTATAATGGCAGCTACCAGCACTTCTGTTCTAGCCAGGGTTGCCCCTTCAGCCTTTCCTGTGAAGCCAGACAATTCAATTACTCCTGTGGGTCCCTAGTGCCTTTCAAGCTACTGTCCCAGCCCTGGAGCTCAGAGCAAGTAAGTCCATCTGCAAGTTTAAGAGGAACTTGGACCTCCAGCAGCCTTCTATCTCACTTGGACAGAATGCTCATTGACTTTTATGACAGGTATTGTGAAGATTTCTCTTCCTGGCACTGGTGCCCTGGGCTGGGAATTCCAGTGTTGGTCAGAGATCTCTTACTCCTCACGGGAGACCTCAACAGCTAAGATATCCCTCCTGATTCTCAGCCATCACACACATATATGGGGCCACCTGGTTCCATATCTTTGGTCCTCCTACCAGTCTCCACATAGACCGTTCTTTATATTTGAAGTTATAGGAGTTCTGTTGGGCTAGTCTTCAGGTGGTTCTCAAGGGATGTTGTTCTATAATTTAGTTGTAATTTTGATGTGGTCTTTGGAGGAAGTGATCACAGCATTTACCTACTCTGCCATCTTGACCAAAAGTCAAAAGCTTAATTTTAAAAGGACATTAGAAGGAAGAACAAAAGTTAGTAATTTTCAAATAAGTTTAGCAAAATAATAAATATGAAAAAGACTATTCTAAAATTTGGATGTTAGTAAAGTGTTTACTAACTAAAACACTTCAATAGTGGGTAGATTTGAATAGACAGTGATAAAAAGAAAATTTTTACATGAGAGGCATTACCAGAAATAAGTAATTTTACAATGAAATGTAAAAAGAAAACATGCTTGAAGAACCAAAATGTATAACATAAATTCAACTTATACAGTTGACTCAGTTGAATTACAAAACAGGACAATTATTAATAAAATACGTTTTGAAGCTACAGTATTAGACAAGCTGGCTTAAAATCCTTCATAGTCAAGAAAATAAGAAACACATATTCACAAATACAAATGATTAATACAGAGCAAAATTGTGCTCTATTGTTCTCAGTGCTGGTCTCTTACGTACAAAACCCTCTTCCAATCTGATGAACACTAACCACTATCACATCTTCATTTTCCACACTGAGAAAGTTGACTTTGTATTCATCCGGCACTATGAACCTACTTCTATCATAGTAATTAGAAAACACTGCTGGGGTAATGTTTTATATTTTCATATCTCTACTAAACCATAGGCTACTTGCTAAAGTGAGGAGCCATTCTTGGTAATATTTAGTGCAATCTGTAAGATACCTGATGTATAATAAGTGATCAATAAATGCTTGTTAAAGAAATAAATGCATTTAAGGAGCCGTATTTCCCATGATTACACATTTTTTCTTTTTTCTTTCTTTCTTTTTGCTTTTACCTAGACCACAGATACTGGGGAGAGAAAAAATAAATGTTATCTTTGCTTTTGTACCACTCAGCCTTTGTTCATTCCAACACCTGTATATAAAAACTTTGAGATAGGCTGAAAAAATAATAATTCAACCCTCTGTCAATTTGGATACATCCAATTTGTGAGAAATACTCTTTTGGTTTAGTCCATTTTCCTGCCGTACTTCTCCTCCATAGCTACTCTTCCTATTGGTAAAAATACTAGGCTAATGGTTATAGATTACCCAGTGTCTTCAGATATTTATGACCAGATCTGGGGTTGCACAGCGAACATGTGTATTGCCTAGTTTGATCCTTAGGAGTCTCCTCCTATGCAGATTCCAATTCTTGCCAACCCTAATGTTTAGGTATTAATAAATAGCAATTACATCTCAAAATGGTTGCCCAAAAATAAGCTCATGATGACAATCCAGTAAATAGAGAGTAATAATCTGGGAAACCTTTCATTCTTTGTCAGTAAAATCCAGGCCAATAATGCAACCCTCGGTCATTTACTTTAAACTACATGCACACTCTCCCTCTGCATGAGCTGTCAGAGAGCTCCACAGTTCAAAGGCTTGCGGTGGTGCTTGGCAAAGACATCTTAATGTTAATTAACAAAAGTCTTTTTTTTTTTACAGAAGGCCAATATTACCTTGAAATCAGTGTTCCTCTTGAGTTCAGGATCTGTGTAGTTGTAAAATTGAGTATATGTTATTTCTATTTATTTATTTATCTGTCTTCCTGTGATCAATCAACTATGCCATTTCTATAAATAAAATTCAACTCAAAAATGTTAGTCAATTATAGCAATTCATAGCATAACATTATCTTGTACTTAAAGAAATTGTCCCAATCCCATATTTGGTAGACAAAAGCTGAGGTTCAGATTGTTGTTCTCTCTTGTCCAACATCAAAACAAACAGGACAGTAATAGGAACTATAAGGTTACTATCGCACTACCCTTTATAAACCTCTTCAAGATCAAGTACACTCTACTTAAATAAAATTAGCCCAACAAATAATAAAATATTTTTATGCCTTTGGGATTCTATATCCAAAAAGCTGCTGACCCACAAGGAAACTGGCTTCTGACCAGAGTCTGTAGAAGAGCCATATTTCTCACATAAGTCTACACCAAGAAAACTGTTTTAGTGATAATGTAAACTTGACAAGAGAGGGTACCAGAAATAATGAATTTGGCAAGCTTATGAAAGTGTCACCTCTTCTTTTTTTGTTTTATTTTTTTGTTTGTTTATTTGTTTTTGTTTTTGTTTTTTGGTATGTAGGTATTTCTCTGACTGGGAATCGAACCCAGGCCACAGCGTTGACAGCGCCGAAGCCTTAGCCACTACACCACCAGGGAACTCCCTCACCTTTTGTTAATAGCTATGAATTCTTCTCGAGGAAATTTGTGTTCCCAATAGACAATTAGTTGAGCAATTGATGAACTTCTAGGGATCAACAAGGAAAAATTATGACACATATTTCCCTAGTGTGCAGAATTCTTTCGTTCTTTAGTATCAGTCTGGGATCTCCTTCTCCATAAAAGAAATAAAAACTATGAGACTTATCCAAGTTAATATAAAAACATTTGTTAGATCCTATCTCCCTTTACCTATACTTTAGATTTCCCACACCATATACTTTCTTCTAACTATTAATACATGCATTTTCCATGTTACTATAAAGGCATTTTGTAGTAATATTATCTGAGTAAATGCTAGATTTACTGTTTTTTTACATCAACTTTCTCAAACCTTTAAATTTTGATTCATGAACACTATTCCAGTGTCTGCTTATCACATGTAATCTCTCCATAATTGAACCCATTTGTTAATCACTACATTAATTACATATAGATTTCTCTCCTGCTGGTCAGATCCATGCAACTATCTTTCCAACTATAATCTTCATGTCAATATACACCTCAAATACACATTGTTTAAATCTAAACCCTTCCTGTGAAGACTGTGCTTCCTATGAAAATAAATACAGTCAACATTAATTTAATTATGCCAAATAGAGATATAGGCCCATCTTTGAGGTATAAATTTATGCACCATATCCAATCGAATAAATTTATAAATTTAACACCTTAATATGTCTCAACTCTGCCCCCATTTTACTACTGCCTCAATCATTAATGTATAATGTATAATAATTGAGAAGAAAAAAACTCTGCACTTGTAATATAATTATCTTATTAAATAAATCAAAACAGAAAGCCTAAAATGTTTCTACTCAGTATAAAAGGAATTAGCACTAAAACCTAAAATTTATTTTTGAGTCTGGTGTTTCTTGTTCTATGATACAATGACTCATGAGTCACTTGAAATGTAAAAACTGTTTGTTTTCATATGTCTAAATCATATCTTCTATTTTTAATAATGTTTTTATTTTTCAATTACAGTTGACATAGAATATTACATTAGTTTTGAGCATACAGCATAGTGATTATACATTTAGATAATTTATGAAAAAACTTACCCAACAAATCTAGTTTCCATCTGACACCACACATAGTCATTACAATAGTATTGACTATATTACTTATGCTGTCACTATTCTGTAACTGCCAATCTGTACTTCTTAATCCCTTCCCTTTTCTCACTCCCTCTCAAACCCCCTCCCATCTGGCAATGATCAATATGTTCTCTGTATCTATGAGTTTATTTTTGTATTTTTGTTTTGTTTTGTTTTGTTTTTGTTTTGCTTGTTTGATTTTTTCTTTAGAGTCCACATATAAGTGAAGTCATATGGCATTTGTTTTTCTCTGTTTGATGTCCTACACTCAGCACTATAATCTCTAGGTTTATCAGCAAATGACAACTTTTAATTCTTTTTTATGATTGAGTAATATTCCATTGTATATGTGTATCACCTCTTCTTTATCCATTGATAAATACCAGGTTGACCCCGTATCTTGGCTATTACAAATAATGCTGCAATAAACATATAAATTCTCATGTCCTTTCAAAGTAGTGTCTTGGGTTATTTCAGACAAATACTCAGAAGTGAGATTATCAAGTCTTCCTTTGTCGGCTGTTACAGGATTTGTTTTAAACTTTATTTTGTCTAGAATAGGTATTTCTACCCCAGCTTTTTATAAATTATTTTCATTTTCATGAAATATCTTTGTCTATCACTTTACTTTCAGTCTGGGTGAGTCTTTTGAACTGAAGTGCGTCTCTTGTGGGCACCATATATAAAGGTCTTCTTTTCTTATAATTTGGCCAGCCTATCTTTTGACTGGAGCATTTAAGCCATTTACCTTGAGAACTTGCTGATAGATAATGTAGTTATTGCCATTTTATTATTTACATTTTATACCTTTCTTCATCTTCTTTATAAAGAACTCCCTGTAATTCTTTGGTTTTTGTTGTTTTTTTTTTTTTTTGTTTTTGATTTTGTTTTGTAATACTGGTTTAGTGTTCATGAACTCCTTTAGCTTTTTCTTCTCTAGAAGGCTTTTTATACACCCTCGATTCTAAATGATAGCTTTGCTAGGTACAATAATCTTGGTTGTACATCCTTGCTTATTATCACTTAAAGTTTTGGGCCAATTTTTTCTATTCCACCAAGTTTTTGTGGAGAAATCAGCTAATAATCTCATGGGGATTTTCTTGTAGATAACTAACTGCTTTTCCACTACTGCTTTTAAGATTTCCTTTTTGTCTTCAACCTTTTGCATTTTTTTATGATGTGTCTTAGTAGGGGCCCATTTTGATTCATCTTGTTCAAGACTCTTGTGCTTCTTGGGCCCTATATGTCTATTCTCTTCACCAGATTACAAAAGTTTTCAGTTATTATTGCTTCCAATAGGTTTTCGATTCTTTGCACTTTCTCCTCTAATACTTCAATGATGAAAATGTTGGTACATTTAATGTTGTTCCAGAAGCCCCTGAAGCTGTCCTCATATTTTTTTTCTGTTCTGATTGAGTGTCTTCTGCTACCTTAACTTCTAAATCACTGATATGATCCTCTCATTTATCTAATCTACTGTTGATTTCCCCTATGTATTCTTTACAACATCTGACAAGTTTGTGAACTCATCCGAAAAAAAAATTACTATATATCTCATTGCTGAATATCACTATCACATTTGAAAGTACTCCCCTTGGGAAGCTATGCACTAACACCAGTACCTAGTCTAAGATTGAAAGTGATTTTGCAACAGTTTTTCTGAAATGTCCATCAGAGCTATTGTGGTATGACCACTGATGTCCTGAATGTCATCAAAATGTCTTCCTTTCAATATTTCGTTTATCTTCAGGTAAAGAAAAAATGCATTGGGGGCCAGATCAGGTGAGTAAGGAGGGTGTTCCAATATGGTTATTTGTTTACTGACTAAAAACTCCCTCACAGACAATGTCATGTGAGCTGGTGCATTGTCATGATGCAACAACCATGAGTTTTTGGTGAAGAATTCAGGTTGTTTCATGTAACTTTTACATGCAGCCTTTTCAGCACTTTGAAATAGTAAACTTGGTTGACTTTTTGTCCAGTTGGTACAAATTCATAATAAACAATCCCTCTGATATCAAAAAAGTTTAGCAACATTGTTTTGACTCCTGATTCAGAGTAACAGAACTTTTTGGTTGTGGATAATCAGCTGACTTCCATTGTGTATGTTGACGCTTTGTTTCAGGGTTGTATTAGTACACTCATGTTTCATCACCAGTGGGAACATGGCCCAAAACATCATCTTGCCTCTCCAAAAGGTCTTGGCAAATTTCAACTCTCCTTTGCTTTTGTTCATTAGTGAGCTCCTTTGGGACCATTTTTGCATGCACCTTTCACATTGCAAGATTTTCAGTTAAGATTTTCCTAACTGTTTTTCTATTGATGTTTACTTGGTCTGCTATGCTTTTCACAGTCAACCGATGATTTAGATGCACAATTTTAACACATTTTTGCAATGTTTTCATCAGTTCTGTTCATTACTGGCTCCCTGACCTCTTTTTACCAGTAATGCTTTCTCTCCCCTCAGAAAAACATTTAATCCATTTGTACACTGCCAGTTTCTTCATGGCATTATCCCCATCAACTTGCACTAACATGTCCCTGATTTCACTTCCACTTTTGCCGAGTTTAACAACAAATGTAATGTTTGTATGTTGCTCTAATTCAAGCTCTGACATTCTCATGACAGCACACAAGAATACGCAAAAACAATAATGAATGCCACTCAGCAAGACCCCCCCCCACATGTTGACAAAAACAAAGCTGTGAGACACAGATATACCAAGATTATAAAATTCTGTGTCCAGTAAATTGCTTATCTTTATTTTGGTTAGTTTGTTTATTTATTGATTGATTGATTCACATATTTATTTATTTATTTTGAGCTTTGTTCTGTTTTTTTACTTAGGAAATGTTTCTTTGTCTCTCCATTTTGGCTGCCTCTCTGTGTTTGTTTCTCTGTATTGGTTTTTAGGTATTTGGGCTGTTATGCCTCCTGGTTTTAATAGAATGGCCTTATGTAGTAGGTGTAATTCAGATCCCAGTGTTGCCATCCCTTTGGTCACCAGAACTAGGTGCTCTAGGTATGTGTCTAGTGTGAGTTATGGGTGCCCTCCTATTCTAGTTATGTCTTGGTTACTATGTGCACATCAATGAGGATTGACCCATAGGCTGATTGGTTGTGAGGACTGAATCTGATGACAGTGGAGGAGCTATTGTTTAGGGACTGAACCAATGAAGCAGGATTTGCTTTAGCAGAGCTATGGTACTCCTTGGGTATGTCGACCTTGGAGGTAACTGGGTGACGCTCCAGCTCATTTTGAAGTTGTCTACTGAGCACTCCAGGCTTACGGCATCCTGGGAGGGGCCTTACCAAAAACCCAGATTTTGAAGGTTAGGCCAAATTCAATTTCAGCCTATGCACTGCCTGGAGCCATCTGCTATGAGGCACAAAGCAATCTGCAATGGCCACCACCCACATTGGGCTTGGAAGTGCCTCAAGAGACCAAACCAAGAACTGAGACCAGCTGCCACCAATGTTGGAGGAGGAGATGTTCAGCCACAGGTACCACACATGCTGAACCAGATGCTGTTTGTTTGCATTTTGTGAACCTTTCAGGGATTTTAGGAAAGTCCACGGCATGAGCCAAGACAGGCCATTTGTATGGAAAAGTCACTGGAAGTGGTTTGGGTTTGCTCAAAGTTGGGTGGGGTGGGGTCTCAGGGAAGCACCAGGACAGATCCAATGATAGTGTTAGCCAGGCTGGTAAAGACTCAGATATGGTGGCCTCCTGCATTTGCATGTCAGGATGGTAAAGGGCTCAACAAGGAAAACAATGGTTTCTACCAGCACTTCTGTCTGGGAGTAAGTGCCTGTCTAGCCTTTATCCTGAAGCTAGACTTTTGAGCTCCTCCCCATATGTACCTGTCACCTTCCAAGCTGCTGCCCCTGCACTGGAGCTCAGAGTGAGTGAGACCATCAGTGAGTAAGTCTGTGTACAGGCCCTTTAAGAGAAATGCCTGGAAATACAGCCTTCTTCTGTTTCAATCAGCCACCATCTCCACTGGTTTTCACATCCAGAAATTAAGGGGACTTCTCTCCTTGACACTAGAAACCTGAGCTGGAAATTCTGGTGTTGGGCTAGGGCCCCTTGTTTCCCCAGAGGAAACCTCCAGAGCTGAGATGCCCTTTCCTATTTTTAATGGTCTCTCACATGTGTTTCTTGGTCTATGCTCCTCCTAACAGTCTTGAGGCACCTCTGTGTGTTCTAAGTTGTAGGACATAGATTCAGCTAGACTTCAGGTGATTCTAATGATGGTTGTTCTATAATTTACTGTAATTTTGAGGTTGTCATTAAAGAAGATAAGCACAATGTTTACCTATGCCACCAGACTATTTTAAAGTTGTATAATCTTTTCATCTCACCTCAAAATTTTTATTGCAGAAAACTACATTATTTTAATTTCTTGAACATGTTTATATTTATTCCAGTCATTAAAAATGCCATTCCATGTATCTATCTATCATCTATCTGTCTATCTAAATCTGTCTATATAATATATATAAAATCTTAACTCTGATTCACTTGTTAAAAAGTTTATGTCACTCACAATCACATCTCTGAAAATGGGAGGGGAGTAATCCTGTTATTTGTGTGCTTCATCAGCATTGTGGCTTTTCTACTCTAACAGTTACTTTACTTTATTGCTACTACTGGTTATTTAATTGTATTTTCTAGTGTGAAACTTCTGCCATTCCAAGAAACTTGCCCACAATGCTTTGAACAGCTTTAATACATATTTGATGAGTTAACCAGTTAATGAATTAAAAGACTGTGTCTATAAAAGGTGACAGAAGAAACATAAATAAACATTTTATTCATATTTGTCTTATTTTGCAAAAGCAGAGTTGACTAGAAAATGAAGACCCAATATAAAGTTTTGATGATTTGAGACTATACATACTCTACAAACACTTTATTCAGTATGAGTTTGGAAGGACTTGGAATAATTACTTAAAATCTACAACATAAAGTAGTGAAGCATTATTTTTATTTTAATAACATAAATAAGAACTTGGTCAACTGATCTTAACATTGCAGTTATTCTTAATAGAAAACAGCCCATATTTGTAAATATATTTTAATAACTTAGCTTATAAATTGGATAGTTCAAGGTCTGGATATTTGCTGGTGTCAGAACACCTCAGAAAGGCAGATTCCTGCTCATAGTGAGAAAATGTAGTAATCTTGAGAGGATATGGAAGAATCAGTCTGAAGAAGAAAAAGTAGTCAGGAAGATTCAAGTTTATTTCATGTATGCTATGTACATATAAGTTAACCCCACTCAGAACATACTTTTTAGTTTTCTAATCTCATGATGGATTTATAAAGAGCCAGCAAAATGGTCATAGTAACTCTAAGAATAAAAGTTTTCAAGAAATCTGTAGGAATTTAGAAGATCTTGAAAAATAACTGTGTATAACAGAAAGGGTACACCCCATAAACCCAGATTTTGAATGTTAGAGTAAAACTCAAGTTGATATCTTTGCTACATTAAGCACAGTCTTTTCCTAGAAACTTTTCTCTTCTTTCCATCCCCCACTCTGTGGTTTTCCAGGGCTTACTCCTAAGCTTTACTGACATCACAAAATGAATGCCACTTACTCAGGAAGCCTTCAGTTAGCCATAATATTCAATTGCGTAACTCCCTCTTTCCTTTTCCTTCTTGAGCCTTATCCAAATTTTATTGCCCCGGTAATCTTACAGTATTCAGAGTCTATCTTTCCCAATGGTAATGAGACCAATATGGATGTCTGTCATTACTTTCCTATTTGCTTCCTATGCATAGCAACTACCATCACACCTGACAGTCAAACTTTGTCTTCCAAAATTTAAATGTGTAAATAAATTACTGAAGGATGTTTACTTCAGCAGCATATATACTAATGCTGAAACAATACAGAAAAGCTTAGCATGGCCCCTGAGGAGAAAACAAGCAAAGACACAAACAAAAAAACACAGCAACATTGAAGAAAGACAAGCCAGGCATAGCATTATCTTTCTAATTATGCTTGTGCTTCTGAACAGTTACAAATGACAGTTCATTCTCTGACTTCTTTTTCTTTATTCAAAATGTTTCCATTTGGACTTATGGGATTCCATCACAAAGTTCTTCTTCATCTTACTGAATTTATATGTTTATTTTGATATAAGTTTGAACCCAGAGGGCTTTGCCCACTGTAAACTATACAACCAAAATTTGCTATAATTCAGTGAAAAATAAATATAATACTATGTGTTTACATAAAATTTTCTAAGATTAAGATTCAAAACTTTCTCATTTTCAAGAAAAATAAGAGTATTAAAAGGCAAAGGTCATCTAGTGTGAAGTAATAAGAAGTGAAGTAAAAACAGTGTTGTAGCAAATATAATAAGTGGTGTTTGGTTAAGTTTTCATTTGGAAAATAAATTTCCAAATTATGGAAATGTTTTTGCAAGTAGAAATGTAGGGATATAAAGGATAAAATTTTAAAAATAATAATTGACTTGCATATTTAAAAAGTAAGCAAAACAAATGTATCATAGTACTAGCAATAGTAAAAGTTGTTATCTGTATGTCTTCATAAGCCATAGAATATTCTAGAGCTGTGCTTTTTCCTTAGGAATCAGACTCCAGTGTTAAGCAGTTCAAGCTGGTTTACTGGTTCAATCACAGCATAATATAACACAGCTCTTTCCTTCTGCTTTATCCTCAACCTTTTTCTGCTTTATCCTCTACCTCTAAAGTATGGATTTCTCTTATGTTGTTTTTGCACCTCTAATCTTCACTGCCACATGCTAAATGAATAGAGTATAGGGTGACATAAAATAATCTACTGCGTGACAGTTTACCTAAGGCTCAACCATACAAAGAAGTAAGTCATGGTCTATGCAGAGATGCAGATGGTTGAGACACTCCACAATGTTTTTCACAAATGAAGAAAAAGAAGATGAATGGTTTAAAACATTCCTTCAATAGTTTCATGTTTGTCTGTCTTAATCTGGTAAAATATTTATTTTAAAAAAGTGTCATATATAATGTCTTTTGGAGAAAAGACATGGAAGTACAGATTGATGAAAAATTTATCTTATGTTACTACTGGGTCATGGCAAATTTTGGACTAGATACATATATTTCATAGTATATTGCAGAATATACTATAAAATTAATCAAAAGAAAATGGGTGAAAATGACTCAAATAGACATATTAAAAACATTGTGTGTTTTTTAACCACAAAAGATGTTTATTATTGTAGTGTCTTTTTTAAAAATTTGAAAATTAAGTAAAATGTTCTCCTAGAATCTTTCCTAGAACTTTTTAGTGCCCACTTAACCTCTTTGTTCCTCAAATTATAGGTTAAGTTGAGCATGGGAGTCACCACAGTGTAGAAGAGGAAAACAAACTTTCCCTGGTCTTCGGGTCTACTCTTGGCTGGTCACAGATACAGGAAGGTGATAATTCCATAGAAGATGATGACAACCATCATGTGGGAAGAACTAGTCCCAAATGCTTTTATTCTTCCTGTAGCTGATTTGATTCTCAAAACTGCTTTGGCAATGTTTTTGGTCGTAGGAAACCAGGATGAAAGAGAAAGGCATTATAAGATAGAAGATACTAACCACAAAGAGCTCAACTTTATTGGAAGTCATGTCCACACAAGCCAACTTCATAAATACAGGGACATCAGAGATAAAATTATCCACCTGGCAATTCCCATAAAAAGGTAGCTGCAGGGGTAGAATGGACTGTATCAGGGTGGTGGCCATTCCACTGAGCCACACCAAAGATGCCAGGAACGTGCAAAGATTGGGATGCATAAGAGAGTGTAGTGGAGGGAATCGCAGACAGCAACATAGCAATTATAGGACATCACAGCCAAAAGGACACATTCAGTAGATCCCAGGGCAAGAGAGACATATAGCTAAACCACATAGCCACCATAGGTAATGGTTTTCATGGGATCCAACAAATTTACCAGCATTAGGGGAATAACACTGTTGATATAGCATAGGTCCAGGAAGGAGAGATGAGAAAGAAATATATATATATTATTGTATGAAGCTTGGGTTCCAAATGAGACACAAGAATTTTGGTGTTTTTCCCAAAAATTGTTAGTAAATATGAGATTAAGATGTCCCAGATAGAACCTTTGTTACTGAGAATGGTCAGAAAATCCCAACAGGATGAAACTCGTTGGTACTCCGCACAATCACCATGGGCAAATTTTATTCCAGAAAGCTAAGTCACAGCTGAAAAAGATGATATATTAGACAAGTTCAAATGAGTGACAATGTCATTTCCTCCAAAAATATTCTATATTAAATTCTTAGAAGCCATGTCTTTACATTCAGTGATTTATATCTCTCTCTTTTTCTATTGTACATTCTAAATAAATTCAATACACATCCTCAATATCACAGCTGTCCATGATACTTTCCAAAGTAGAAAAGAGCACACATATTATTAAAAAGTATTATCAACCTACAGTAATTAAAACAGTTTGGTACTGACATATAGATGTAGAGATCAGCAAAGCCTAATAGGGAGTCCAGAGAGAAATCTACTCATTTACAATCAACTGATCAACAACAAAATTGACAAAAATACACAAAGAGGAAAGGACCTTTTCTTCAATAAATGACATTAGGAAAACTAAATATTCACATTCAAAAGAATAAAATTGAACCCCTAGATTACACCATACACATAAATCAACTCAAAATGGATTAAAAACTTAAATGTAAGATCCAAAAACTAAAATTCCCAGGAAAAAACATTGCGAAAAATTTTATGACATTAGTGTTGGCAATGATTTTTATGGATATAACACTAAAACCACAGGCAACAAAAGCAAAAATATAGAAAATGGGAGAAAATATCTGCAAATCAGATATCAAACAAGGGGTTACTGTGCAAAATACAGAAAGAATTCAATAACTCAACATCAAAAGTACCTGATAATCTGACAGAAAGTGGGCAAAGAACTTGAATAGATATTTCTCCAAATAAGACATACAAATGTCCAATAGGTATAGGAAAAGGTGTTCAACATCAACACTCATCAGGGAAATGCAAATAGAAACCACAATGAGATATCACCTCACACTCATTAGAATGGCTATTATTAAAAAAACAAACTATAAATGTTGCTGGGTTGTGGGAGAATTAGAAGCTTTTTACAGCATTGGTGGGAATGTAAAATAGTGCAAACATTAGAAAAAACAGAATCGACATAGCTCTAAAAATAAAAATATAAATATCATGTGATCCAATATACATACTTCTGGTATATGCCACTAAAATCGCAATGTCAAAAAGGGAGGGACCTAAGATGGTGATGAGAGAGAAAACCCTTAAAACCTCATCTGGAAAATACAATGGAATAACTGGATTCCAACAGGGAAAACCCTCAGCAGTATAGTGTCAGCCGTGAGATCCACACATTACAAGAAAACATCTGAACATCAGAGAAGGGAGGAGGATGAGAGAGGAGGGAGAGAGCAGATGTGGCTGTGGAACATGACCTCACTGGGGCTGACTTAGGGAATGAAGCTGGAGCTACGGGAGAATGAATAAGTAGCAACATAATCCTGGGAGGGTTGGAGGCTGAGTGGCAACAAGGATGGGAGAGTGGCTGAAACCCGTGAGATTGTGGACAACTTGAAACCCCAATAAGTGGCAAAACACTAGGGCTCCAACAGGAGTGCTGCCCAGGGTAAGAATAGGATCCTCAGTTGCCATGTGGTGCCATGACCACAAATCAGTTCTGGGCCACTTTGAAACTGAGAGCTGGCTATGGTAGAAATGCTGACTAGAATAAAATGCAGTCCTGGGTGAAACATGGGCCCAGGAGAAAGAAGGAAGGATGAGCCAGTGGCACATACTCAGCTTGTGACTGACATGATCACAGCTCCCTCCCATAGTGTCCTAGGCCAACTCACCCGGACATCCCTCATGAACAGACCAGTGTTGTAGTGAAGTCAGCAACCAGGGGAGCTACTGCAAGAAACAAAGCAGCCGCAGACCACACCACTCACAAACCCAGGCACAAACAAGACACACTGAGCCTAGCTGCTTCCCCTGTCTCCCAAATCTCACCCCCCAGAACTCCACCAAGTCTCTGCTACACAGTCAGCTGGGGGGAAGAAAAGGCAAACAAACCTTCACTCTTTCCAAAAATCCTGCACCTGTGTAAAGTGGCAGTAGAGCTGAGGAAAACTACAAAACACAGGTACAGATGCATTTCCCTGCACTGATCTCAGATGCAAAGGACACCATCACCCACAACATTTTCCAAAAGAGAAGCACATCAAGACCAAGGTGCCCGAATCAAAAGAAAGAAAGCTCACCTTGCAGAAAGCTCCCAGAGATAGCTCAGATATTGAAAGATACTACACTGGTACCAACTGGGAAGAGAAAAAAAGAAAGAAAGAAAGACTTCTCTATGTCTGCCCAGGGAAAAGCCCTCATGCCTAGAAAAAGAAACACATCAAATGCAATGAGTACCTTAGGATTCAAAATCACTCATAAAGAAAATGAAAACTCTCCAGAAAAGGAACTTACAGATCTCAAAATGTATGATTTAAGTGACATAGAATACAAGGTTGCAGTTCTTAAAACACTCAGAGAGCTGAAAGAATGTTGGCAGAGTGCACAGACACAGATAAATGATCTCAGAAAATAAATCTGTGAACAAAAGAAACATTTTCACCAAGAAATTGAAAATTTGAAAAAGAATCCAATTGAAATTCAAAAGATAAACAATGCAATAAAAGAACGGAGAAATGAACTAACTACCGTAGGAAACAGGGCCAACCATATGAAGGAAAGAATTAGTGATGTTGAAGATTGAAACATGGAAACAGAAAAGAAGGTAGGAATTTCAGAGTCACAAACACTGAAATAAATAGACAAAAACGAGTTGACTCCATTAGAAAGAACATTAAGATAACAGGAATACTAGAGGGTGCAGAACAGAACTCTACAGAGGGCTTACTCAAACAATAGTAGAGGAGAAATTTCCAAACATGTGGAAAAATCTGGCACCCCATTCAAGAAGAAAAGAGGTGTCCTAGCTACCTGGACCCCAGCAGATCTTCTCCAAGGCACATTATACTGAAGATTTAAAAAAATGTAAGACAAAGAGAAAATTCTCAAGGTAATGGGGGAAAAATACTATAACCTTTAAAGGAAAGACCATCAGGCTATCTTCAGACTTCTCTGCAGAAATTCTAAAAGCCAGGAGGAAGTGGCATGGTCGATATGAAGGAGAAATAAAGATGTTTTCGGACATACAGAAGCTGAGAGAATTCTCCAGCACAAGGCTGGCATTTCATGAAATATTGAAGGAGGTTATTTGACCTGAAACAAAAAGTCAAAATAAATGGGGAAGAGTTGGGACAATAAAAATAAATAAATAAATAAAAATGGAAGAAGTAATGGTCATAGCAAATCCTCATATATCAATTAATACCCTACATATAAATAGAGGGAACTCACAAGTAAAAAGTCACAGAGTGTCAAACTAAATTAAAAAACAAAACCCATCCATATGCTGTCTCCAAGAGGCACACCTCAGCCATAAGGACAAAAACAGTCTCAGTGAAAGGGTGAAAAACAATACTCCAAGCAAATGGCATCCAGAGAAAAGGAGTTGCCATACTGATACCTGAACTTCAAAATCAAAAAGCTAATGAGAGAAAAAGGTGAACATTTTATAGTGATAAAAGGAACAATACAACAACAAAAAGACATGACATTTATTAATGTTTATGCCCCCAATCAGAACCCATCAAAATTTACAAAGCAACTACTAACAGATCTAAAAGGAGGGGATCTAAACACGCAATTAACAGCTATGGACAGATAATCCAAACAGAAAATAAATAAGGATATATCAGCTTTAAATGATACCTTACAGCAATTGGACATAATTGACATTATAGGACACTTCATCTGACAATGCCAGACTATATATTCTTTTCTCAAGGATAGACCATATGCTCAGATGCAAAACCAGCCTCAGAAAATTCAAGAACATTGAAATCTATCAAGTGTATTCTCAGATCACAAAGCTTTCAAACTGGAGATCAACTGCAAAAAGAAAGAAGAATAAATCACATATACATGGAGATTAAACCACATTTTATTAAAAATGACTGGGTCAAAGAAAAAATAGAAAAAGAAATTAAAACATGCATAAAAACTGTCGACAGTGAAAATACAACATCTCAGTATTTTTAAGATGCAGCTAAAGCAGTAATAGGAGGAAAATTTAAATCATTACGGCCTATCTTAAGAAACTAGAAAAATCACAATTAAACACCCTAACATGCTATCTTAAAGAACTAGAATAAGAACAGAAAAAAAAACAAAGTCAGCAGAAGAAAAGAAATAATAAAAATTAGAGCAGAGTTAAATGAAATTGAAAACAGTAAGACAATAGGAAAAATTAATGAAACAAAGAGCTGCTTCTTTGAATAAATTAACAAAATTGAAAAACACTGGCTACCCTAACCAAACAATGAAAAGAAAGGACACAAATAACCAAAATTAGAAATAAAAGGGGAGAAATTATGACTGATACCACAGAAATACAAGGGATCATAAAAAAATAGAATGAAGGGCTTTATGTCACCAAATTTAACAACCTTGAAGAAATGGACAGGTTTCTAGAAACATATAGTCTACCTAGACTGAACTAGGAAGAACTTCACAATCTGAATAGACCAATCAATAGTAAAGAAATGGAAACAATCCTCTAAAACCTCCCCAAAGGCAAAAGCCCTGGACCACATGATCTCACCAAGGAGTTTTATCATGCATTCAAAGAAGAATTAACACTTATCCTTCTCAGATTCTTCCTAAAAATTGAAGATGAGGCAAAACTTCCCAATTCATTCTACAAGGCCAACATTACCCTAACACCAAGGCCTAGCAAGGATAACACACAAAAAAAGGGAAGTATTGACCAATATCTCTGATGAACACAGATGCAAAAATTCTAAACAAAATATTAGCAAATAGAATATAACAATGCATCAAAAAGATTATACACCAGGATCAAGTGAGATTCATCCCAGAAGCACAAGGATAGTTGAACATATGCATATCAATCAATGTGATATATCATGCAAACGAACTAAAAAATAAAAACCATATGGTCATAGCAATTGAGCACAAAAAGCATGTGACGAGATACAACATCCACTTATGATCAAAATACTGAATAAAATGGGTAGAGAAGGAAAGCACCTCAACATAATAAAGGCCATATATGACAAGCCCTCAGCTAATAACATAAAGTATAGGGAAAAGCTGAGGCCCATTCCCCAAAATCAAGAACAGGTTAGGGATGCCCCTTTCTCACTGCTATTCAATATAAAACTAGAAGTTCTAGCCAAAGCATTCAGACAAGAGCAAGGAATAAAAGGAATTCAAATTGGGAGAGAAGTCACACTGTCAAAATTGCAGATGACATGATCCTTTATCTAGAAAATTCCAAAGACTCCCCAAGAAAACTATTAAAAACAATAAACAAATACTGTAAAGTTGCAAGATACAAAAATCAATGTACAAATATCAATTGCAATTGTATATACAAACCACAAAACTTCAGAAAAAGAAGTGAGAGAATCAATACCTTTGTGATCACAACAAAAAGAATAAAATACCTGGGAATTAACAAAGAATGTGACAGACTTATACACTGGAAACTGTAAGTTATTTCTGAAAGAAATTGAAAATGACACAAAGAAATGAAAAGGTATTCTGTGTTCATGGATAGGAAGACTTAACATTGTTAAAATGGCCATATCGCCCAAAGTAACATACAGATTTAATGCAATTTTCTTTGAAATTCCACAAACATTTTTTCACAAAACAAATTTAAAAATTATCAGATTTGTATGAAACCACAAAAGACCTTGAATTGTCAAAGCAATACTACATAAAAACAATAAAGCTGGAGGCATCACACTCCCCAATTTCAATTTATACTACAAAGTGTCAATAATCAAAACAGGTGGATTTGGCAGAAAAACAGACACAAAATCCAAAGGAACAGAATCCAAAATTCAGACATAAATCGACAAATATATGGACAAATAATTTTTGATAAAGGAGCAAAAAATATACAATGAGAAAAAGAAAAACTCTTCAGTAGATGGTGCTGGGAAAATTGGAAAACCATATGCAAAAGAATAAATCTGAACTATGAACTGTCACCATATACTACCATTAATTCAAACTGGATTAAAGACCTCCACATAAGACCAGAAACAATGAACTGTATAGAAGAAAACACTGGTACTGAACTTTTAGACCTCAGGCTCAGGGAGGACTTCATGAACCTGAACTGAAAGTCAAGGGAAGTAAAAGCAACAATAAATGAATGGGACTCTATCAAACTAAAAAGCTTCTGCACAGCAAGAGAAACCATCAACAAAGCAAAGAAACAGCCAATCAAATGAGAGAAAGTATTTGCAAACAACATATTGTATCTGGTAAGGGACTAATATCTAATATATATAAAAAACTCACACAACTCAACAACAAAAAGCAAACAACCCAATTATAAAGTGGGCAGAGGACCTAAACAAACACTTCACCCATGAAGACATACAAAGGGCCAACAGACATATGAAAAAATGCTTAACTTTATTAGCTATCGGGAAAATGCATATCAAAACCACAATGTCATACTACCTCAAACCTGTTAGATTGGCTAATATCAACAAGACAAGAAATTACAAGTCCTGAGTGGGTGTGGCGAAAAAGGAACCCTTGAATACTGCTGGTGGGAATGAAAATTGGTACAACCACTATGGAGGACAATGTGGAGTTTCCTCAGAAAATTGGGAATGGAGTT
>PVJL010007240.1:0-80755 GCA_004026885.1 Lyroderma lyra
CAATCAGTGAATTTTAAAAGAAAAATACTGCTTTGTAAGAATTTTAGTTAATTCAATTAGGAAGATTTTGTTGGCTGATCCTTGGTACAAACTAGAAGCTCTACTTGCCCTAGAGTTGGTGATATTTATGTTTACTTATAAGAATTTTAGTAATTAGATTAATGGTGCCAAATGCCAGCTAAAATCTGCTTCCCTTAAGTCAAGCAAAGGAGTCTCTAAATGAGATTCTCTTGAGTGAGCCTTAGCAGACCCAGGACGTTCAATTGAGCAAATATTAAATACTTGCTGTGTGCCAGGCATTGGAAGACTTGTCTGGTCTCCACAGAAGACCCTAAGTTCATAGACACAATGCATAGGAGACTTACTAAATGAGGATTCAGCCCAATCGAAGTTTGGTACCTGAGTCCATTCTCTTGGCCAGTCTCCCATCTCAGCCACTACTACAGTGAATAATCCCATACGAGTTTAGGCTTGCCCCACAGAGTGTCCTCAGTCTTTTCACATTCTGCTGTGGGGCTTGCTCCTGCACTGCAGGAGCCTAGTTAATGTGAGGGCAAGCAGAGTTGGAGAACACAGAGGAGTCAATGCTCTAGATACAGCCCTCAATCCTGCCCTCGGACACTTTCCAGACAGCTGCCTTCTTCTAGATGGACTCCTCTGAGAGACATTCTGTGTCACTCTGTATATATGAGCGTTTTCCCAAAGCATCCGGCCATGTAATATGAAAAATACAGGCATTTATGGCTAGATTTTTTTGGAGAGCCCTCATATATACACATACATATGTACATATATTCCATATTTTATATTATATATATATTATATATATATAATATAAATATATGTATATTTTATATATATAATATATATATATATATATATATTATATATATATATAATGAACTATTATTTAGCCATAAGAAAGAAGAAAACCTTGCCACTTTTAACTACACAGATTTGGAACTTGAGAGCATTATGCTAAGTGAAATAAGCCATTCAGAGAAAGGCAGATACTACATAGTATCACTTACACCGGGGATACCAAAAAAACATATACACATTTTAAAGGATGTCATCTGTGTATTACTTTCAAAGTTCAATTGAATTGTTGTAGCAATGTGTAGTATTGTAGCAATTATTGTAGCAATTACATTTGCTGAAAAGATGGAGCTGATCAAATAAATGCTAGCATCACCATGTGACAGGCAGGACAGTCAAAGAAAATGGAAGCATATTCGTAGCTCAAGAAGCACAAGACCATTTTGAAGTGGTAATTTGAAATTCACAAATGTTCTCCTGACTTAACACTCCTTGACTTCTGCCTATGGGGGATCTTAAAGGTTGTGGTGTACCATAGAAAACCAGCGACACTGGCAGTACCTCGGGAAGAAATTCAAACGGCATGTGCAGCAATGCAAGTGGACACATTGGTCAATGTTGCTTAAGCAGTAGTTCACCGTAATCAAAAGTGTCTGGACGCTGATGGTAACCACCTTGAGCTCTTCCTGTAATTGTGGAAGTCAAATGTAACTTGTATTCATCTTTTGTTTTTGCTATATATTGAGTATTACAATTTTAATACAGTATTTTTTTTTCCTTTCTTAACATGTGTATGCATTTTTTTGGCACATTCTGTATGTGAAATAACAGCAACAACAACAAAAAGTCAAGCTCATAGGGACAACAAGTAGAAACATGTTGCCAGGCACTGGGGGTGGGGTCAGAGGGAGAGGTTGGTGAAAGGGTACAAACTTTCAGCTATACGGTAAATAAGGTCTGAGGATTCGATATGAAGTATGGTGACTATGGTGATCACCCTATGTTGTATGTTTATATGGCTGAAGTTTGCTGGGAGGGTGTAACTCATAAATTTTCCCCAGATAGATGAAAGATAGATAGTAGATAGGTAGATAGATAGACAGAGAGATATGGTGGGCGATGGATATATTAATTAACTAAGTCATTAGATGAGAGGACTCCTTTCACAATGTATACGTATGTCAGGTCATTATGATGTACACTTTAAAAATAGAACTTTTTTGTGTCAATTATAGATCAATAAAGCTGAAATAAAAAACAAACATAGAAAACTAAATGTCCAATAGGGTGTCATTTCATCACCTACATTTCTGGCAATATTTATGTATAAAATCAGAAAAATCTAAATGAAGATCCTACAGATGGTCAATAGCTACATATACAGGCGTGATGTTGTGTCAGTTTAACAACTAGACTATGACCTTTTCTTGCTTAGAAATAATTATCAGATCTTGCCTGGCCTTGCTGTGAAGTGGAACATTTTATTCTATCTGTGCAACTCCCAACACTTTCTTCTCTGCTAGACATTAGACAAGATGTCAGATTTGTCATCACACCGGAAGGTTTTTATTAATTATCTTTCAGAGGCAAAGTCCTTTTGTAATTTATTTTTTCACACCAGAAAAATTCTTCTATTGAATTAAATGTCTATCTTGTTAAATTATTTTTTCTGCTAAAGATTCTCTTTGAAAGTTCCAAAAGAAAAGAATAAACCCAGCAAAAATTGGTGTTCAAGTCAAGGAATTGATTATATTAAGCAGAACACCACACATCTTCCCCCGGGATAGAGTGTAAGAATTTACATCTTTTCTTTAAAACCTAACTGCCTGATATACAATTAAGATAAAATTTCTCCAAATGCTTGCTTGCCTGAAACAAATGCAATTGCAATGACTGCTCCTTACATGCCAACCAATCATTTTCTGAAGGATCATTCTTTGATGTAAGCAGCATTTAGGAAGTGCCTACTATGTGTCAGTGACAAGATATACACAAATGGTAAGACAAGACCCCGTTAGTAACACAGAGCACAATAGGGAAGACGGATATGTAAACACCTACTCTTAAAACACAATTAATAGTGTAAGAACTGAGTAGGTAATCTAGGAGAAATCACAAAATGGAGAACACAAATAACTCATTGTTGGGGGGCTGGAGGGAGGTCACTAGACAAACCATTATCCAAGACACATCAGTTTAGATGATTTTGCTTGTTTGCCCTTATATTTTAAACAAAAGCAGATGTACATTGGAAAGGACTATGAATGTGGCAATCCTTGAACTCCCTCTTTAGTGCTAGTACTAGTGATAAATATTACTCAGGACTCAGCTGTCTTAACATGGAGCTACCCTGATGATAAAAAGTTTCTAGAATCTTTGATAACAACTTAATTTTTAAAGACTAAGAATTCTTAAGACAATAGGAACTAGAAAATAATTTAATTTAATATGCAATTTTTTTCTACTCTGTATTTTTAGAGTAGCAAGCAAGAAGGTAATATAATACCTAAGTGGAGTACAAGGTGGTCTCAGGTAGGAAAAAATAGAGGGAGGCCTTCCAGCAATGAGAAATACCCAGGGGAATCCTGTAAGTGTTTCACAACTGGCGCTCGAAGAAGTAAATGCCTTGATTTGTAACATTTGCCAGTTTCCATGGTGTAAATGCTCTCATCATGGCCAAATTGAGCTATGCAACATCTTTGGGTACGAAGTTAGGAAGAGATGTGCACAGTTGGCTCCCATGAGCTAAGGAGCTCCAGCATAGCACTGGGTATGCCAGTTCCTAATTCTGGTTGTTTGGGCCAAGAACTTCCCTGGACTTTTGCAGGGCCTTTATGAATATGAATCACCATGACACCTAGTAGAGCTTCCCTCCTTCCCAGAGTAACATTTTGTAATCAAGGATGGGGTTACACTACCTATGAGTTTAAATAGCCTGGAAAACCCTTACTAATGGGGCAAAATGGCCCACCATAATTTGGCTTTATAGTAAAAGAAAATGCAGTGAATCCTTGATTTGTGACTGTGTATTATTTAAAGGTTGCTTTTGAAGTTTTATCCAGAGTCCTATCTCAGATGATCAGAGATAATCCTGCTTTCTGACATAATTAGGGAGCTGCCACTTTGCTAAGCTGGAGAATAATCAACTTGACCTTGAAAGTTTGCCTACAGCACCACCTTGATGTTCAGAATGCAGACGTGGCAGCCACACTAGTCTCCCTCGATGATCACACATCAGCTACAGCCTTTACTCCAAGGACAAACCTGCTTTAACAGAGAGGGTGCAGATGATGATGGCCAACAGGCCCCATATGGCCAACATTCTCCATCAGATGGCCTTTAGTTAGTGGATTACTTGCTAATACTTAAATGTCAAGTGTTTTTACTATATATACGCTAGTTTTGAAATAGCACTGGGACTGGATTAAACAGGGTAACACTCCACAGGTGATAGGAAAATCCTCTTCCTGGGCAGAGCTGCATCTCTGGACAACTACAATCTATGCCCCTCCCTATCTGTCCCCAGCAACAAGTACCATTTGCCTTTTATTATTACCCCAGTTGTGTTGTTGGTTTCCTAAATTAACCTTAGAAGGTTAACTTTTTTTTTAATTTGCACTCATTTTTTTCTGCTACCTTCCCAGCTTCCCCAAGCACCTGGGCTTCCATTCTTCATCGGCTAATATTCCCAGAAAAAGCTTCCCTTGAATGAGTTGCAGAGAAGTTGCCTCTGTTGCAGTGAAACTACCACCACCATAAAAAATGCCTCCAGATTCTCCTCTTGAAACTGCTTCCCCATTTACTGTCTTCTAGATTCTGAGGAGCTCAGTCAGCCCGCTCCATGACTCAAGTTCATACTTTTCAGATCACCAGGGCCTTCCTCTTAGCCTGCTTATTCAAAGGCAAAGACATTTTAGGGTAATAAATGTGGCTTATCGCTGGTCTCCAAAGACTGAGGACATCCTCTCCATCAACTTGAGAGCAGTGTCAAAGGATCAACTGTTTCTAATCTCTACAACAGGCAGCTAGCCTCTTCAACCTGCATCTCACTAAAAACAAACAAAATATATCTAGATATAAATATATTAAGCACAGCACCCTCCATTATCATTGCTGCATCTGATTTAGGTGTGGATAAACCGGTCTCTTCTTCCCATCAAGCAAACATCTATGTGGTTTTAAAATGAGAAGAAAGAAAACATCTGAGCCAAATTAGCTTGAAAAGGACATTAGATATTTTTTTTCTCATGTCTACCTGAGTCTACAAGTTCAATTATCTGAAATTTCCTGAGTCAGTCCTTGGGGTGTTTTCAACTCAAGCTAAATTAATGCAGTCATCAAAGTTTCTGCTAATACTACTGCTCTTTCAAAATAAGTCAGATTCTTTGTAGGGGGAAAAAAAAAAAAGGATATCTCACCCATAGTAAAACTTGAAGGAAAAGGGATCATCAAAAATTATACAGTGCAAAAAGTCACCATATGAAGGGCCTTCACATGTGGCTGGGAGACTACAGTAGAGTCTCCCTAGGTAGTCGGGCATCAGCACAGCCTCTGGTCTAAGGGTGAATGAGCCAAAGCAGAGAGGTGTATGTCGTGATGCCACAGGCCTCATCGGGCTACTCTGTTAGATGACCAGCAAGGCCAGCCTCCAAGTGGGAGGTGCTGACAGCAGAAGTAAGGCAGTGGGAAAGAAGATAGAGAGGAGGGAGACCTGGGTTCCAGTTAGGGTGACGAACTGTCCTGGTTTGGGGTGGGGACTCTTTGGGATTCTCAGCCCCTAAAGTGGCATAGCCTAGGAAACTCCTTAGTCCCAGGAACCCTGGCCCTAGCAGAGAATTGATGGCACCCTCAAGTTGAGCCATTTGAGAAGAGAGGGATACAGGAATTAGCAAAATTGTGGGCAGGGTTGGAGAGAAGGGGCACAAGGCACAGGGAAGCATCCCAGTAACAGTTGGACACCTTTATCTCATCAAAGAACTAAAGATCCAGGAGAAAAGACAGTTTCCAGACCTGACAGAGAGAGCTGGGTGGAGGGAGCTCCCGGAGAGGAACCTTGACCCCTAACGGAGGGACACAGCATCCCGCAGAAACTTAACTTTCCTCCCTTTCTCTGAGTGCTTGACCTCGTCCCCCATTGGCTAAAGCTCTGATTGACAAATCACTACCCATGGGCCAAATCCAGCCCACTGTCTGTTTCTGTAAATAAAGTTTTATTGGAACACTGCCATGCCCATTGACTGACTTGCTGTCTATGTCTGCTTTCATGATTGAGTGGTTGTGACAGAGATATTATGGCCTGCAAAGTCTAAAATATGTATTATCTGGCCCTTTAAGAAAAAGTTTGCAGATATCTGGACTAAGCCCATGGAAAGCAGAGGGCAGGGGGCCTCCATATAGAGCAGAGGGTAAGGTTGGGAAGTGTAGAGTGCTCCTGGAGGAGCTATGGAAACTGCACAACACACTCCTTTCCTGTGACATCAATCACAAAACTAGAGAACTACTGGGAGAATCTAGGTCAAAATGTTGAGACCAGAGGCACACCACAATTACCTTGTGTGCAAAGCCAAAGCCTGAGCTTCTGAAGCAGATTTCCATGAACTAGGCTCCTGAGGAGAAGGTGCAGCTGTGGAAAGATGGAATCTGAAAAGCCCAGAGACACTCAGCCTCTTCGCAGGTCCATTTTCTACAAGCTCCATGTTTCTTATAAACTTTCTCAAGATCCAAAAATATAAAAATAAAGAAATAAAAGTACTTTAAAGTCATAAATAGGAAAGATGTAGGAGTGTTCTTTATTCTTTGGTCTAGAGAACAGTGGAATGTTTCCTAGTAATCTTCAATATCCATGTGACAAATTTTAATTAAGCACTTAGTACCTCCAGTCCCACAGTAGACACTAGAGATAACAGAGTAAGCAGGAGAGATGGGGTTTTCTGCCCTCATGAAGCTTAATTTCACTGCAGGAGACACCAATGAACAAGTAAAAAATAACTAGGGAATAATTTCAGAGTGACAGATTCTATGGAGGAATTAAAATTGAACGATGGGGTAGGAGGAAGGGCATTAGATGGCGGTTGGGCAGGCATCTTTAATGAGGAGAATGATGAGGGCTTGGTCACGCCAAGGTCAAGGAGGAGCATTTGGGTTAGAGTCAGCAGCAGGAAGAGAGACAAGGCTTTGCTGGAGGGAGATGGACAGTGGCGGGAGGAAGGTCGGGGTGCTGGAAGGCAGCAGGTGGGCTCAGTGATGCTGCACAGAGAGCTACAATAGCAGACCTGGGACTGCAGCCTTGGAAAGGCCTGCTTGCGAGGTTGGCCCTCCGAAGCATCTAGGCACCTAGATTTTGGGACCCTTCCCATCCCCCCAACTGACGAGGGCACTGAACTGTTTGCACGAACAGTGCGGCTTACACTGAGCAGCGTCTTCTTTCCGAGAGCCTGGCATTTTGCTACAGACCAGGCAGAAGGTGCCTATGTCACCAGTCCCCAGGAACAGCCCAGGGCAGCGCCCCCAGCGCGCCTCCCTGGTTGGTAACACCTCTCACGCACCACGCTGCTTGCTGGAGGAATTAAACACATCCTGTGTGACCCCACTGAGAGGGGACGCTTGTGCCCGATTTCCCCCAGGCTTCACCCCATGTACCTCCTCCATGGGCTGATCTTGTTCTGTGTCTTTTCCCTGTAATAAACCATAGTCACGAACATGACTATATCCTAAGTCCTGTGGGTCCTTCTAGAAATCACTGAGCCTGGAGGTGGTCTTGGGGACGCCTGACGTAAACAACCGATCCGTGTTTTGTTCATTTTCTTTGTGCCTGAACTTTACATGGACTTCACCGTGTAAAGTGTGACAACCCCACCCAGTCGTCACTACCACAGACGTTTTAAAGATGAAATCAGGAAGCTTCAGAGAGTTTCTGTACCTCACTCAGGTCACCCATCTGAGGGTCCCGCTCCCAGTCCTGTGCATGGCCCTCCACACTCACCCACGGCACAGACGGCCTGCAGGAAACATGGGGACATTTCTGGATATTTGTTTGACTTCCACCACAAAGGGTCGTCCATTTTAAGACTTTAATCTATTTTATCCTGAGATGCTGCAGCAAAACTCATCCAAGCTCCACCTCTTAATCTCGATAGTGGATTTGAGCCTTTGTTGTAAGAAAGACTATTAAGATTTGGCAATAAGATTCTTCTAGGGTGATAAATACTCCTTTGAAGGGACTGCATGCACATCCACTAGCTGAATAACTCTGTCCTGGAAATGAAAGTCACACTTGGAGAATGAAAGGGCGGTTTATGAAAATGCAAATTAGAGTAACTTCATTGGTTGAGTTGAATTCAGCTCATCTTGTCACAGAGAAGCATGAGTTGGGCAGGCTTCTAGGAAACCATGTCTGCAGCGATACAGAATGTAGACAGACACTCAGTGTTAGTGGCCACAGAATGCAGCGTGGTACCTGCTGTTCAAAGGCAGCAGCAGAAAATGCCAAGATGCTATCATTTGCGCTGTTCTAGAACTTAATTGTGTTCTTTTGACGAAAAAGGTCTCTTTAGGTCTGACCTCCTTTTGTCAGTTCTTCTCGAAGTGGGTTACATATACCACTGTGTATACTCAGAGGAACAATTTTTTTATTTTAATAATTATGTCTACTTTAATGTTTACCTTCTATTTATAGTTAGCAATATTGATTTCTATTTAGGGTAATGATAGAAAATTTCCTTTCTAAATATATTTGTGTTGGATAATAAATTGAGTTAATAAAAGTTAGTAACTAAAGAAATTGTAGATGTGTGGGTGTGATTTTAATTTTAATTTTAATTTTAAAAGTTAGTAACTAAAGAAATTGTAGATATTGTTGTTGAAGAAACTCTGAGCTGGATCACTTATCTGGGGAAGTTTGCAGACAAGGAATGTCACCCAGAGGTAGGAAGAAGGATGTGGTATAAGGGTACCTATCAGTCAGAACCAAAAGAAAGTAAAGCCATACTGAACTTTAGTCAGTGATTTTCCAAGTGTGGTCCCCAGAGGGCAGCTTGCTAGAAATGCAGATTCTCAGGCCCCACCTCAGAGCTACTGAGTCAGCAACTCTGGAGGTGGAACCCTGCAATCTGTGTTTTCACAATTCCACCCCCCACCCCCACTGCCAGGTGACTCTAATGCCCCCTGAAGTTGGAGATCTATAGCAGACATGATTCACCATTCAGGAACTTTTTCGTTAAATAACCACGAATGAAGCATCTTCAACATGCAAGGCTCATAGCCCAACTCAAAGCCCTGGAATGCCACAAAGAAAGAAAACATTTCAGACATTTCACTAACGATGCATCACACATGCTGTGAGTGAATCTTGGCAAATTCTGATGAGCAGGGTCTGAGAGAAGGACACTTTACTGCTCACAGAGGCTCCAGGGCCTGGAGCATGGACTGCTCGGGTGTTTGCAGGGTAGACTTCCCAGTGTAACTAAGACACATGAGTACATTCGTTTTTTTGTCATAGACTGATGGATCAGATGAAACTCTGGCCAAGACTTAAATGTCCTCAGACTCCTGGAGGCAGGCGTGCATACAGATTGATCATCACAGCAAGGCAGTTCTGGCCTCCTCTTTTGTGTGAGCTGAGACCTTCAGAGACTGGGAAAAGCTCTACCTGGAGACGAGGAGCGATCATGCCACCGGTCAGCTCTGCGGCAGCGTGATTCTTCACCATCTGGGATCCTTGGGTTATGCACAGCTACCACCCCTACAGGTCAACTAAACCACAGTGGCTTAGGGAATCCTGAGAGCAAGAGTGAGTGCAGGAAGAGGATCATTTCATCTGACCAAGAAATACAACAGCTGGATTCACTCTCCCCAGGAACTGTGCGGGGCGGGGGTCCTTGTTTGCAGCTTAGAATAGGTCCCTGCATCAAAAAGTCCGGCAGACCTGGATTTTACATCCAGATGCCACGTGACTTGAAAAGAGAGAAGGGGCCACAATGTGCGCAGCACTTCCTCTGTGAACCTTGTAAGGAGTATATATTGGTTCACATTCTCTAGAGCGGCCGCTGTCCCACATGGGAGCCACGTGTGCCTGTAAGATGCGCTGCGAGTACAAAATGCACACTGGGTTGCAAGACTTGGTGGGAAAAGAGAAGGTAAAATGTTTCATTTGTAATTTTTATATTGCTTTATATGTTGAAATGATACTCCTTTGGATAGCTAGGGTTAAAGAAAATATAATTACTATCACGTGTTATCTTTTTAGTTCTGTTAATGGGACTACCAGAAAACTTAAACTTATGTATGTGGCTTGAATTAGATTTGTACTGCACAGCACTGGTCCAGAATGACTCTGCTAACTTTTTTCTTAAAACGCCAAGTGGTAACTACTTCCGGCTTTGTGGACCAAGAGGCAAAATTGAAGGTATTACGTAGGTATTGATGCAAACATTTAAAATGCAACAGTTTAGAAATCTAAAAACCTTTCATAGCATATGGCTATACACAAACAGGTACCAGGATGGATATGACCTATAGACCTCTGTTCTAGAAGATACTGTGTCTCAAAACATCTAACATAGAGTCCCACGGACCCAGCAGGACTGTGGAGCCGACCATGTGAGCAGACATATAGACCTATATCCAGTGAGTGACAACGGTTTGCAAACTGAGGCTCAGATGCAAAGCTGGTCAGCTGCGAAGTAGCAAGGTGAGACTTGAACCAAGGTGTGTGAGACTCCAAAGTTCCTATTCTTAATAACCATGCTTTAGTGATGCAAGGTGCCTTTGCATTTTCTCCTCTCTCTCTCCCTCTCTCTCTCTTTATTAAATTTATTGGGGTCACACCGGTTAGCAAAAATGACATAGGTTCCAAGTGCACAATTCTTCTGTGCATGGTCTATGTGTTGCTTTATGTGTTCACTACCCAGAGTCAGATGAAGAATCTTTCTTGTGGCTGCATGGCTGTATCAGATAGCTCTGACACCGTGCCAGCCCTGAGTAGGTGCTTTTTGGATGGATTAAACAAAAGGAATGCATGAGGGACTGGGGGCTCCTGGTGGTTTTGAATCTCTCTGACATCTGTTTCAGCACAAATGACCAAGGATGGACTGTAGCTCAGCTATCTTGTGCAGGCCCCTGCTTTTCATGCATAAGGCACTGACCTTTAAATTTATTTGAAAGATACAAGCAACCTACCAAGTGGGGGAAGAAAAGACCTTCAAGGATCTAGTAGCAAGACTTGTATTTAGTGAGTCTGAAGTTAATCCTTTGATGCAGAGGGTTATTAATTAATATAGGAAATACAAAGCTGTATCCTATTTTCTAGACAAGCTGGCTAGTGCTGAATTGAGGAAATTATTATTTACTAAAAATGAGATAGTCATGGGCCAATGACTAATCCTGATTGGGTTCAGAGATAATTCTCCCCGCCATGAAGCATTCAGTACATTTCTGGAGAAAGGTGTTCTGTTAACTACAAAATGCCAATAGCATTGTTATTCATCTGCTCTAGGTTCCCCAGGTAAGATCTTTTTACATTACAATGGATCAACTGTGATAAGACCCTCACCAGGGTCACACCCCTTTTCTCACCTAAGTAGCCCCTGAGTTGTAGGCTCTCTTAGAGCTGGAGCTTCCTTCAAGCCTTGATTCTGGCTCTGATGTCCCATGAGAATTCTATGGGACTGGAGCGGACTGAAGACAGATTCCACTAAGTGGCTGGGTTGGCATTAGGCTCTTCCCTGGGCACTGACAAGAACAGAAATGGAGCAAATTTCTATCCCCACTGATTGCAAAAGCAGTGCAAGTTCCTTAAGGGGTTAATAGAACGTGTTTTCCAAACTAACAGTTTGACAACTCAGTGAAGCCATGGAGACCAGAGTGATATGGCAAGAGGCCATTAGATTCTTGGATTGACTTTGGACTCAGAAGTCAAGCACACCTGGACATGAACCCTCACGTCACCATTTACTATCTATGCAGCTTCTACCAAGAAACCTTCTCCAAGGCTGAAGGGTCCTTATCCATGGTAAGGACAGGTTTGACTATTTTACTGGGTCGGTGAAATATAGACACATTAATGTGGTTGGCACACAGTAGGGAAGTGCTACATAATTATCCACATTATTAACACTTGAAATCAGAAATCCCTGACAAGTCTGAGATGTTTGGTTGCTATACAAACTAGAGAAGGCCTTCGGGAGGTGGATCTGTGTCAACTGGCCTCTCACATCAGGTCTCCCATGGTCTGCCATCTGGGAGTGCTACTGCATCATACTGACTCAATTTAGGTATAAGAAGGTGTAATTCCAGGATGGAAATTTTGTAGCAAACGTGTCATATCTTTCTAGCTTATCCATGTAACAGACACTGCTAATCCATTGCTACATTTCTATGATGTCTGCTGGATCCAATGTCAGAATTCTTCCCAACACAGCTGCCAAATAATGGAAGTTGTCATCTGAATCAAAAGCTGCCTATCTTCCTTGGTATAGTCAAATTCTGATACCATTTCAGGAGTTGGCACCCGCTAGATGATCAAGAAATTCATTTTCTTTCTATCCATTTGTGTTTCAGAATTTACAGCACTGACTGATCTAGATATATGAGCTTATTGTAACATGGCAATGTTATCAAAATGATTTCAAATTGCTATTGTATTTGTTTTTATTTTTTGTGGTGGCAGTAGTTGAAAAAGTATTAGATTCATATGTTTCACTGTGAATCTTGCACATGATTTATAAATCTAATTATAACTGTGGATAATGACAGCAGGCTTCACACAGCCTATAGATATATTTAGTGGGCTGCATTTTCTAATTTTCATCTGGATTTCTGTAACCATGTTGTTAGAACAGCAATAAGAATGAGGAAGATGAGGGAGAGGAGGAGGTGGAGGTGAGTTACTCCAAAATCGTAAGTACCTATTTGCTGTAAAACATTTAAAATTATGAGAAAGACAATGCCCTCATTAAGGTTGAAAAGCAAGCTCCCGACACAATAAAACTTATTTTCTAACTGGTTTCATCTTCATAATTAATGGCTAATATTATGCCATTTATAAGGAATTAAAATAAACACTGTTTTAATGAGATTTCACTAAGTCACTTGCAAGCACTCAATCAAATCTATTTTCAATATATGAAAAATGTCTCCTTGATTCTTAATGCATTTAGGGTCAACAGTAACATCTTCATACATAAAAGATTCCATTCTGCTTTTAAAGAAGAGGTAATTATAAGATAGCAGTGACACAGAAGGTCTAGGTTTTGTGTAACTTCTATTCTAATTAATTTATCATATGTGGGATTTTGCTTTGGCTTCTGAGTGTTGCTCTTTTATAGCTACCATGTTCCATGTGATAATGGGTTTTACTTCTTCAAAAGGTCATCCTTGATATAATTTCACCATTAGCAGAGGGGATCTAGGAGCATGGGTATTTCTGTATGTCACTACATCCTGAAAAGTCATTCAGCAAAGAAAGTCCTGGGTCTTTTTTGCCCATTGATGTTATTTACAAACCAAGAGGTCTGAGACATTTGAAGAAAAGGTGAGAAATTCAATTGGTCATTAGGAAGGTTGTCATCACAACACCAGTCCCATGAAAGTATACGGATCAACAAAAATATCTATATTTGAGAATTTGTTTCCTATTTTTCCCTTCTGCTTCCTAAGTGAAATGACCTAGATATGGTTGTTGTTTTGTGTTGTATGTATCGTGTGGCGGGTTTTTCTTGGGGCAGGATGATCCACAGCTGGGGTCCTCAGCCCTGTCACCATCAGTAAAACTTTGTGTTGTTGTTTGGGTTGTTTCCTTCTGATACTTCTCATTCTTTGAAAAAATTTAGTCTTCCAAGCAAACTGCATTTATTAAGTAATAATTACTCTATTTCCCAGGGCCTCCTCATGCCTGCCATTTAAAAAAAATGATCAAAGATATGATTAATTGTCAAATAGAAACATTTTAAATAACCAGCCAAACTGAGCTGATAGAATTCTGGCTCAAAGCAGAGAAACTTGATGTCAACCCAGCCCATGATAAATGTATGACTTCAGGTGAGATTTCTGAAGTGCTTACAATTTGCAAATCATAATCACTAGCTGCAAAGAAAGCCCCAGATTAAGGCTTCTCAAAGCCACTGTGCATGCAAATCACCAGGGATTTTGCTAAAATGCAGATTCTGATTCAGTGGGTCTAGGATGGGACCTGATCATCTGCATTTCTGATTGGCTCCCAGGGAATGCTGATGCTGCCAGTGCATGGACCACACTTTGAAAAGCAGGGCCTTGGGTGGTAAGGGAAAGTAAACAGAGAATTGGGTCACAAGACAGACTTTGGTTTCAGCTCCAAGGAAGATTTGTTAAGCACCTTCTATATGCCAGGTCCATGTATAACACTAGGTACAGTTTTACATGCGATATAGTAGTAGGACACTTTTCCTTCAATGTCTCATACCACATCTTGCTGCACAGAAGTTCTGTACCCTCCAGAAAAAAAGCCACATTACACCAGGGATTGGGATTATTTCTATGGCCATTACAATACACATGTAATATCATTTTAACTGGTCTTCCACCATGCATGGAATGATTCACAGATTAATTTAACAAATGTTTATGTAACAGACACTATGCTAAACAGTTGGTAGATACTGTTAAAAGAAATGAATAAATACACACACATACACATACACACACACACACACACACACACACACACACTCATATCTATATGCATGTATAGTCCCTGCCCTCAGAGAGTGTTGAGCTACGAAAACACTAACAGGTAGGAACACACAGAAATATGTAACTGTATAGATGGTGAGCTGGGAAAACAGAGAATGCATTCTCTCATCTTCTCAGTGCTCTCACCCCTCAGTGCTCTCACTCATTTAAAAGCAAACAAAACTAGATCCTCTTTTTTGCTTCCACTATATCACTTGGTTTGTTCAAGAAGGTTCATTGTGCCACGTACTGAGCCTGATGCAAATGCAAATCAAATAGCACTACTCACTGCTCTCAGGAGTCGCAAAGGATGGCGGGAAAGAAAGGTGCTGCCTAGCACAGAGTCTCTCACGGAGCTGGCTGTCATGCTTTTGATTGAATAAATGAATGGAGGAGTCAATAAGCATAAAGTCCAAGTATGTTCTCCAAATGTGGGAGTCAGAAAAGATGCAGCACAGTGGCTCTTACTAGCTTTACATACAGAGTAGGGTATGGACTCCAGCCCTGCCACCATTCCAGCTCTAGGAAAGTTTGCTCTCTCTCCTGAGGGAAAATAAAGAAAAGTCATTCATTTTCCTTATAGGGTTGTTGTGGGGATTAAAGGAGATAATGTCTATGAAATGTTCACTCCAGGGCCTTGCAAAGGGCGAATATTCAGTAAATGATAATGCTGGTTACTCTTAGCATCGCCTTTACTATTTTCCTAATGATTATCATGGAAACAGCATAGGATCCGGCTCTCGGAGGAGGTGAAGCATTTTGACACATGGAGATGATGAGAAAGCTTCTGCAGAGAAAACAAGCCTTTAAAAATCAGATTATTGCTTACATATTCAATAAATATGCCACTGGTTATTTGTGCTTGCCAGGGAATCAGGTGAAGATTAATTAATATTTATAAAGTATTTTGATATCCATGTAATATCTAGTAAGCAATTAGTTCTGTAACACAAAGCCAAATCCTTGTACATACCAAACAATGTAAAACAAACTGAATACAGCTGTGTAGGAAGGAGCAGAATTTCATTAACTTCGGTTGCAGGAAATATGCAACCAGTTGGGGGTTTTTTTCCCCTTTAGTAATTTCCTTGCTGATTTTCTCTGGCTTCCTATGTCATGTTCCCACTTTACCCCCTGCAGCCCCAAATCAAATTACTTCCTCTTGGGTAGCAGTGAAAACAGAAGTGGGATGAAGGCAAATGCAATCCTGGTGCCTCCTTACTGGAGCACAAGAGTTTAAAAATGGTTGAACAGAGAGTCAGACGCGGCTCCCAAAGCATGTACTTCTGTAGCCATCATCCCAGCCAGCTGGTGTAAAGGGTTACAGTTGCTTTGCTCTAGACCTGCCCCGAAAAGGACTTTGGGAAGGGGGAAGGGAGATGAAGAGAAAATTTAAGTTGAAAGCTGAGATTGTGTCCTTGTTGATGGTGCTTTCTCAGTCTCCCTCTAGCCTACGAGTGCACGTACACGATCCTGCCACGTCCCTGGCTGACTTACCTGGATTCTCTCAACCCCTCCTAACCATTTTGCATGGACTGTTCTCATTTACGGATAATGTTGCTACACATCCACAAACCCCTTGTCCCCACCTTTGTCTGCAGCCCATCAGCATTCACAGAGGAAGCGTCTGATCCATGAAACTTTATCTAAAGGCCTAGTTCATAAAACAGATTCAAAAGGAGTTACCATGGAGGAAGCAACTGCTGGGTGTCCAGCTTCCTCCCTAACTCCTGTACCCTCTTCCTAGGTGCAGCTCCAGAAATGGTCCTGGGATGGTACCGAAAGTCTTATCTTAGTGGAAGCCTTTCTAATCAAATACAGTTGAGCTAAACTACCAGACTAAACCCATCCAGAAAATGCATCCTCCTTAACCTCTCAAGATAGGACGGGCAAGTGTTTCTGTTTGTCAGGGACCAAAAGACTGACTTGCAGTACTAGAAGTGGGACAGTTTTGGGCAAACGTGATGGTTGGTTTCTCTACCCACAATCCATACCTCTTGAGGTAGAATATTCTAGATCCATCAGGGTGATAAAGCTGATCAAATAGGAAGCTCTGGCTCCATGCCATGCTCATACCACACTTGACCATCCCCTACACCATAAATTCTCACAATTATTTTGCTCTTACCCATTATTGTTCTGTTCAAATAACCCAACCAATATCTGGCCTATTCCTTTGCAGTGAAAAGGGCATCAATGCTGAGGGTCTTTTTAGGGTAGTTTTTAGACCTGATCCTCCCTAGAAATTGCATGTCTTGCCTCAGTTTCCCCACAGTGGGAACGAATTTGTGAAGCCAATGACAAAAGTTAAGACACTGCCCAGTAGGAAGCTGGCTGAGCTCTGGCTACCGATTCCTTTGATTCTGTAGTGTACTTCTAGGAAGGGTGGGGCATACTTCTCTATCCATTCTCACTTACATAGCACAGGCCTTATATCACCACGACGTCCTGAAAATCATCACGGGCCCCTTCCCAATAGTCTGCTGAAGCTGACTACTCAGAACCCCTGGCTCTGTCTCCCTCTCTCTCCTGCTTGCAAACCCTTGACCGACTCTTTTGTCTCCTTGGAGACTGCAGCTGTCCCTGGAGCCAGTGGCCAAAGCCCTCTTGTGGCTTAACAGTAAGTTCTCATCCGAAACAGGGAGGATGAAGATATCCTACAGGAAAGGAGTTCACAAGATGATTAAGGCACTGTGCCTGAAAAATTGCAAACCAAAACTCTGTCTGTCCCCTCCCGAAAGCCCATCAAGCATATGTTACTAAATTCACATTATTATTTTTTAAAAAGGAATTAGCACCAGCAGACTGAAGCTGTGTTGTCTGGATGAGATATAAACTAAATGTGTCCACAGTCAGAAATAACCCCTGCTTTATCAACAGGCAGAGGGTAGGCAGAACAAGCCAGGGACTTGATGAATCATTCCAAAGCCAGCCATGTGGCATTTTTTTCCCCTGTAATTAGCTCTATTTTGCATTCTTAGTACCTTTCTCAGGTCCCCTGAGAGTCATCTACAGTCTTTCTCAGCCTCTTCAGCTGGTGAAACTTGAAAACTCACCTCACTTTCCTGTGGTCAATACCTGCTAATTTCACATTTTCATCACATTTAGATGTGTATGCTCAATCTTGAGATTATCTAAGGTATCTGCCAAAGTGTTTCAACAGCAAATCCACTAAGTTACTTACAAATCAAAAAAGCTTATGGAAGAAATTGCCACATTCAGTAATTTACAAGTACTTTTCATTGTAAGCAGCAATTTAAAATTACTGGAGCACTTCACCTTTTTTTTTCCTTCCATAAGTGCTTCAATCTGGAAGTTATTGGGATTCTATTCCTGAGACGAGAGAGGTAATTTAACTTTCCTGGAGGACTTTTTATACATATACATATAATAGAAGCACCTATTTTTAAAATGATTGAGGTTCTGATCACGCATAGCATTGAACAATAAGAAAATTACTAAAATCCTTAAAATTTTATCAATGCTTCAAGTTTTGGATTAAATTTGTGATTCTATGCACAAAATAAAAACCACACAACCATTTTATATCCTTGTCCCCATTCATTATTAAAATCAGAATTTTGACTTGGATGATTTAAGCCTCCTGCTATATAGAAGGCATTGCAGTTCTAAAATAGTCAAACTTCATGCAAAAGCAATACTCTGATTCCAGGTTTTCATTTGGCTCTTGTGTGGCTATTTATAGCAAAGTAATTCAGACTCAGAATTGCCTCTTCCTTAGCGGACAATGCATCTTGAAATTATTTGTTAAAATTGTTTAGACTGAGGATAAATAGGCCAAGGAGATTTTAGTCCTCACTGTTCACCAAATTCAAAATTGAATCAAAAACACTTTTCAGCTAATGAGAAGTTTTTCTATCATTTTGTTTTTTGAAGCATCAAGAAAAAAAAATTAGCTGCTTTGTTCCTAGATAGTGAGGCATTATTTAAAGATGGCACAACACAAAGTAGACTCCCGGCATTTTCCTGGTGGATTCAGGTTGGGCAAACAGGGTCCCAGTCGGTGGCTGAAAAGCTGGGTGCCCCTTTGCTGCTCTGACAGACCTAGGTGAGACACATCAGTACTGTCGCACCACTTTCTGACATTTACCAAAAATGTCACAGATGAGAATCGCTTTGGTGCAGTGGTTCTCAATCTTCCTTATGCCGTGACCCTTTAATACAGCTCCTCATGTTGTGGTGACCCCCATAAAATGATTTTCGTTGCTACTTCATAACTGTAATGTTGCTACTGTTATGAATTGTCATGTAACTATCTGATATGTGTTTTCCGATGGTCTTAGGCGACCCCTGTGAAAGGGCGCTCAACCCCCAAAGGGGTTGCGACCCACAGGTTGAGAACCGCTGGTGGGAAAAAAAATAAGTCCTTTATCACCTCCCCTGCCTTTTCTTTTTTTACTATTTTCATATTGAAAATTAAAAAAAAAAACAAAACACCAAAGTGAAGAGAATCATATAATGAACCTCTCTGTGTCTATCCATCATTCAGTATCAACACTAAATTCATGCCTGCCCTTGGTTGAATGAACACCCATCCACCTCCCCAGACTGTCTTAAAGAAAATTCCAGATATCATACCACTCATCTGTAAACATTTACAAGTATAATGTGCTATTAAGAAATTGAAGTTCTTTTTTCAAACTCAAGCACAGTATATTACTGTACCTGAACAAAAATGACAAGAATCTAAACGTCACCAAATATCCAGTATGTATTCATATTTCCTAAGTACTTTATTGTTTTTACGGCTTATTTTTAATCAAGATCCAAATTAGCACCACACATTATGATTAACTGCTGTTATCTCTGACATACTATTTTAAATTCATAGAGCTCACCATTATTACTTTTTTCTTTGACTTCACATTTTTCATTGAATAATCTAGGTTGTTTTCGTAGTATCAGCTTGGCTGATTCCATCCCTGTGATGTCACTGAACATGTTCACCTATCCACTGTGTTTCCTATAAAGAGCCTATATCCTGGAGGTTTGATCAGATTCAGGTTCAGTATTTTTGGCTCAAGTCATAGGTGATGGTGAATTTCCTGCAGGAATTATAAATGTCTGCTGGTCTCCCTTTGTATGTTGGAAACCACTGATGGTCATTGCCTATATCCATTCATTAAGTAGGGGGTTACAAATTTATGATATTCTAATTCTATCATTTCTTCATCATTCATGAACTGTAAAGAGAAACTCCTTTCATCAACTATTTAATTACCTTACCCTGCGCTTCTTAAAAGAAAGACAAGATAAGTGTGTGGGTTTTTTCCTTTCATTTACCAGTTTCTAACTTAATGATCTGGCCTCTGTCATGTTTAAAAGGTGACCGATCAGTAATTTTGTTTTTACATATAATTATGAATTTAGGAATAATTTAAACATATTTGATGTGTTTCAATCCACTAATTACTAATCTTGTTTTGATGTTCAAATTGTCTCATCTTTGGTCTCCTGCTGTTGGTGCCTCTAAATGACATGAGCCTAGTACCATCAGGTAACTTCCTTGCTTTTTGATATGACAGGATTTTACAGATTTATCTGGTACACTTCCTGCCCACAGATGAAATCAACCATTTTCCCAAGGAACCTTGGTTGCATTTCCTGAGAAATGATAATTAGAGACCATAATCTATTTGCTAAGGAAGTTCATTGCTACTGGGTTGGCAATTCTTTCTAGGTCTTTTTAATAGACAGAGACAGAATATATGCAGTTTTAAGAGAAAATACTCAATGAATTCATATTGAAAATTCTACTTCCAATTCTGGGCTCCAACATTTTAAATTAACCTCATTGACCTTATATCTATTTCTTCTGTCTTCCACACATGAAGGTACTAAGTCTCCTCAAGGCTAATATAATTACTCATCTGCTTCATCTCTCAATACACACAACAATAGCAATGACAACAGCAATATTGATGCTACTTCCAACAATAATATTACTGAAAACAGTTTAAGATTTCCCTTATTATTTTTTATTGCCATTAAAGTATACCCCACTAATGGATGTGGTCCAATTACTGTGTTTGGGGATCGTTTCTCTCTGCACCTATGCCATTGGCTAAGTACACATTTAGGTTCAATTGTTTCTCTGCCTTTTGAATGTTAGAATTGCCTTTTTATTTAGTTTCATTTTCTAATTTATGAAATAAGTTTTATTTTTAAAAAGCCTATGGGGGGGGGGGTCCTGTTTTCTTATATGTTCTCTATACTCACTTTAGGTAACTGTGTCAGATTATATTTTCTAGAAATGCAATAGTTTTAGTTGTACATGCCCTTCTTAAATTTACTACTTCCTCACAAGGAGATGAAGTTTGTTCCCTCCTCACCTCACTGGAGCTTGGGTGGGCCTTGCAACTCTCAAAAGTGAAATGTGGCAAAAGGCACACGGCATGATTTCTGAGACAAATCTTAAAAGGAAAGACATTTGGGGGTCCTGAGCAAGCATGTTGGCCCAGAAGCCTCCAAGTTGCAAAGACCACAGAGAGAAAGAAAGATGCCCGGGGAGCCCCAGCTCTTCCAGCCCTGCCCCCAGCCTGAGTCTTCCCACTCCAGACTAGGATGTGTGTGTGTGTGAAACGCTTCTAGATGATCCAGATGATGCCAGTGTCAGCCCCTCACCACAAACATGACAGCTCTATGTCGTGGAGCCCAGACAAGTCTAGACTGTAAGAGATAATACCATGGATACCTACCTATAGGCACTAATTTTGTTAAACAGAAATAGATCATTGGAAAAGTAACCTTTTAAAAAACATGCTATGGTTTAACCCACCTGTTCTTAAAATAGAAAAAGTACATTTGTATATAAATGTGTATCCACCTCCCTCTGTAAATAGGCAGTGGCACCCTGCATGTTCTTCTCCAATTACTGTTTCCCCCCAATCGTAGTATGCATGGAGACCACTCCAAGTAGGCTACAGCCGTGCGGCTCATTCCTTTCTCACAGCTGCATAGCACTCACTCATGCAAGTGTTCCAACTGCCCTTTAAATAGACATTTGGGAATCTTCACATTTTTTTCTTGTTAGCAAATATTGCTGTAATGAATAATCTGGGTTCTCTTTTGCTCATTGTTAATGTCACTTTTTCCAGTCCAGTGAGGTTCATGTCTCTGGAAGGTCAAAAGAGTTAATTCATGTAAAACCCTTAGACCAGTGTCTGTTACACAGTAAGCACTCTGTACACATTGGTTACAGTAGTTACCACCAAGGAAAACTTGTTCTGTGGGTGCGAGACAATCAGTGGCGGGGTTGGTTCTCAGACCTCGGGCTGGGAACCCCAGGATTAGGAAGCATGGGTGGTCTGAGGGGAACACACACTACAGGGATCCCTTTTTCTTCCCTCTTCTGGAAACAATTCCCTCCCACCTGGCTCCTTGACTCTCGAGACCCTTCATTTAGGATTCAGGGCAAGCAAGCATGTCTTCTTTAGGGAAGCCCCTCATAAACAGACCCAGCCCCCAAAAGGGTCAAAGTTGCTTGTTATTCAAGGCCACAGACTATTCTTCTCCCTCCTTCAAGGCACTTAACATGTTTACAGTGTAGACATCTAGGAGTGGTATTCCTTCGTGTCTTCCTCCTCTCCTAGACAGCGAGCTCTCTGTCTCTGCTCACTGTTCTAAGCCTGACGTCCAGCCCTATGCCTGGCTTGTCCAGGCTCTCAGCAATCGGCTATGGAAAAAAGGAATGCTGAGAATGCAGGCTTCCCCCTACATCTAGAACTGGCCTTGCACGGCCACACAGAGCCCACCCACCCCAGGCTGAGTTCACACAGGCCACGCGCGCCAACTGGAAGCCTGGGAAATTTAGTCATCTACCTTGAGTTGCCTCCTCATTAGTATAAATTTTAAAAATAGCCTTATGCCAGTGCCATAAAGGTAATTTCCTCTTGGAAAGGACACTTACTCATTTGTTTTAAATAGTCATTAATGTTCCAAATTTCCCCTCAGAATTTCATGTCAATGATCCTATGGGGAATTTGAAAGTGAAACCAGAAAAATAATGATGTGAGGAAAAGGTCAGAGGAGAACTGTGAACGTATTACAGACCTTCAACTAATATTGTTGCCGTCAAAGTTCAAGGATTAAATACCCATCAGTTTGCAACTTTCAATGGGAGCCCCTTCCTCCCCGACAGCGACCGGTCTCTGGCTTGCCAATAATGACCGTTTCTGCTTTAATTGATGGCTGTATCTAATGAGGAGATCATAGTCCGAAAGTCTTATCAGTAGAGGCATGGACCCCAGACTTACTAGGAGGAAGCTTGCAAAAGGGGCAGGTTTCTTCCTATGAATAAAAATAATCTACCGTATGCTTGCAGCCAAACATTAGTGCTTATGGTCCAATAAGGGGGTAGAATATTTCCACTTAAGGCCACACCCAGAAAATCTGGAGCATACATATATCCCCCTTACTAAAAAATGTCTTTTCAGACCCAAATCTCTCAGACAGATTAAATGTGAGTCTCACATTAACTCACATAGTTTTGGGAAGGGACCTTATCTATCTTGTTTACCCCTGTATCCTCAGTACCTATCACAGATCTGTCACACAGTAGATGTTCAATAACTATTTGTCAACTGAATGAATGGTTTGTTTCTATATCCTGGGGCCCTGGAAATAACTGCAAACAGTTCCAGACAAAGAATGCCTGAGTTCAAATTCGGCCTTCACCATGAACTAGTTGTAAGTCCTTGGGGAAATTAAGTTCTCTGTGCCTCAGTTTCATTATCTACAAAACAGGCATAAAATAGTTTCTACCTCAGAGAGCTGTAAGGAATAAATGTACTAATATCCATGAAGTCTTTAAAATAGTGCCTTATACACTATAAAAGTGCAACATTCAAGATCTTCCTGTTTTTGTTTTTTAATGATTACAGATTTTTAGGGGGCCTGTTTAGAAAGTATTCAGCCATGTAATATGAAAACTAGAGGCGTTTATGCCTAGATTTTTTCCAGACAGCCCTCGTACATGTACTGAATACCCAACGTGTGCCAGGCCCTGTGCTTGGTGCTTTACACACACTATCGGCTATCTCACATGCTATGTGCTGTTGTTGCCCTTGCTGTTTTAACGAGGAGTGGTATAAGTGAACCAATGATATTCCCCACTATCTCTTATTTACTCCTCCCACATCCATGCATGGCAGATACAATCATCCCTGTTTTAATGATGAAGAAACTGAGAGAAGTTGATGATGTACTTACACAAATGACACGTATAGAAGGAAGGAAGGAAGGAAGGAAGGAAGGAAGGAAGGAAGGAAGGGAGGCAGGGAGGGAAGGAAGGAAGGAGGGAGGGAGGGAGGGAAGGAAGGAAGGAAGGAAGGAAGGATATAAGGGAAGAGAGAAGAGAGGAAGGTAGAAAACACCTCCCACCCTCTTCAGTGCTACCTGGTCCCTGCTTAGTAGCATCTCCTCCCAGATAACTCTGCCACCACCAATGCACCACCCGAATTCCCCTGTCTCCGGGGCCGTCATCTTTCCAATATGACATTGCGAGAGGTAGGAAAATGGAAGAGGCAGCCAAGGAGTTAGGAAAGTTTCATCCCCAGTTAGGGACAATTCGGACAAAAGGAAAGGAGGGTTAGTGGGATGCAAGTCGTTTAGGAGCTTTGGGCAGAATGAAGGGATAGGACTTCATGAGCCCTAATTGCTCCTCACACGGTAATCCTAAACCATGTCGGTTTAGGAACCAGCATCTGAGACTTGACTCAGTATCACTATTCCTGGCTGGTGGCTATAAAGGTTTTGTGCTGCCTCTACCTGAAGTCTACCTTCATGTTTAGCAGAATAAAATATGTTATCTGATTAATTTAGATCAACTAATTGATTGTTTTTGTAATTATGGGATTACTCATCTAGCAATCAGAAGATGACTTTGAGGCAATAAAACACTCTAAACAATGAAACCTATCCAGTCTGTAAGCAGAATGTGTTTTTTTCCCTCTCTCTCATAAATCTTAATCTTGTATTTCTTAGTATTGAATAAATAGAAGCAATCATACATGACCAATGGTTTTGCTGAAAGAATGTCCGCACAGTCTTCAACAGCACCTCCTGGCAAAGCAGCAGTTTGTGATTATCGATCCTCAAAAGTGCTCAGAGGGGAGCAGGTTCTGCCATTGAAAATGCTTTATAAAGGCATAACTCATTTCATTTTTAACCATGTGCCCTTCCTTATTCAAAGTTATGACACCACTAAAGGCAGATGTGTTTTTGTGTGCAGACACATGAATATGCAAATGCAATGGCAGAGAGAGAAAGAGCCACTTCGGGAGGCTTGACCCAGGTCACTTGCATGTAGCTGAAAGATGCTTGAGGCCAGATTGGAGGTGCTGCCTCTACCTTTATTAGTAAAATGTCCCCATTTCTGTGGCGATCAAGCCAAAGGTGTTTAGAACCTTTTTAACACCATCTAAAAGGCCAGCATGGGCTACCTTGCTATAATGATACCTATAACTTTAAATGAAATGCAAAATCTTTAGCTCTTCCACAAACTCCTACTCATCCTTCAAGAATCAACTTAAATGTCATTCTCTCTTCTATGTTTGATTATAGCTTTTTATTTCTCTTTCATAGAAATGATCACATTATGTGCAAAGCATTTCTCTGTACGCATTTTCTATGAGAAGCTCAGGGACCAGCTCTACAGTTTATTCCATTTCTTTGGTTGTTTTTGCCCTCTTTCTGTTAATATCACTTAAGCATTAGGATGAAATAGGCTTTCTTTTAGCCATTGGTTTGAATGTCAGCTTCATAACTTCCCAGCTGTGCAAACTTTGGCAAAAAACTAAAACTTCTAAAGCCTCAAATTCCTCCTCAGTGTAACAGGGATGGTGGTAGCACATATAGCAGGGATGGTGGTGCACATAAAAAGGGAGACTAGATATAAAGCTCATGGCACAATTAGGCTTTCTAAAATACACACACACACACACACACACACACACACACATACTACATATACTCCCTATATGTGTGTATACATATGTTCACATATAAACGTGTGTGTGTATATAATCATATATGTGAATATCCGTGCATTCATATATAAACATGTACATGTATGTGTACATGTATGCATTTATATAGAACTAAGGTGTGTGTGTATATCATGTATGTATATATACATGTATTAATATTAAGCATAGGTGAGCGTATGTATGTGTATTCATGTGTCAGTGCATGCATGCATCCATGTTTAACTATACATGCATATATTTGCGTGTGCTCATATATTTAAATGTCACTATGTATGTGTGTATGTAAATATTCTGTCACTGATTTATTTACTATCCCTTCTCCTTGGAGGTCGCTGGGGCCCAGAGTGTAGATTTCACTGGGCTACGTGCACAGAGTCATAGGTTTAGTGGAAACACATTCCCAAATAGAGAGTTCATGGTGGAGCTGAAAACAACTGCTTGTCAACATGGTGAACCAGGAGGGGTGGACCTGAATGTTGCTGAATGCAGGGTGGAATCATACGTATGAGGAAAACTTCTCTGAGTCCAGAATCGTGGTCAGGAAAAGGAATGGTGCCCACAGCAGAACTGGTAGAGAATGGTTAGGGAGAACTGAAAGAAGAGACAAGATAAAATATATAGTGGGATTTCAGGGTACTCTTAGAAGCAAAACTTAGCCTTTTCCTGGCAGGTTCACTTGGCTGATTTCTACTGGCCTCACAAGTGTGTTGAGGCTTAGATACTCCATCTTCCAGGAAGTCTTCTGTATGCTTTCTCCTTTAGGACATGTTTTCTGTGCACCTCAGAGCTACCTTAAAGTCTGTGCTCACCCCATTTGTAGTAAGGATCCTGTTGTCCTTTAACTGTCCCCTTAGCCGAGTCTGAGTTTCAGGAGTGCAAGAATTACGGTCTATTCCCTGCTGAGTCTCAGCAGTGGGTAGGTGGAGGTGGTGGTGGCGGTGGTGGTGGTGGTGGCGGTGGTGGTGGTGGTGGTGGTGGTGGTGGTGGTGGTAATGATGACAAAAGGTCCAAACACAATCTTCCCTCCTATAATTTTTGGACCTCATCTTCCCTCTCACTTTCTAACGACCTCCCTGTGCTCCCTCAGACACACCAGCTGCCCTGTACCTCATTCCTTTACCTCTTTCAAGTCTTAGCTTCAGTGTTGACTTCTCAGGAAGGCCTGCCCCACCACCTCGCGCACAAGGACAGCCGGCCCTCCTCAGTGCTATCCTCTCTTTACTTTTCTCCACAGGCCTCGTCAACTTCACACACAAACACAAGCCCACTTTTTACTTATTTTCTCTTTCCTCTCCTTTGGAATGAAATGAACTCCTTGACGGTACAGACTTTTGTCTGCTGTGTCTGCACCTGGATCACCAGATCCCAGAACAGAGCCTGGCACATAGTTGGTCTTCAATAAATAGCCACTGAATGAATAAACTCAGGTGGCAAAGAATATTGGTATAATATAACAACAGCGATAGTAGTAAGAACATGGGTGTGCCTGGTAGGAAGGCTAATGGGTTTCTATAGGTATGAGTCTAACTCTGAAGTCCCTAACATGTGTACAAGGCAGGCCTTTGGGCCCCTAATGTGTACAAGGCTGATCCCACACACACCCTTTCCTTAACCAGAACCAGGCCTGTTCCAGTGACAGTGCCTCAGACCAAGCATCCCAGTGTTCAACTTAATGTCACATACTTCATAATACATTACTTTTCATTCTGCAACAAAACACAGTAATGTATTTTATCAATCCTAAACACATGTTTTGCATTCAAATATATCGGCATTTTCCTTTCTCCCAACAGTCATCTGTAGTGTTAAACTGCATATAATTAAATTAAAAGCATCCATGAACTCTCTAGAATATAATGCTTGGAACAAACCTCAAATTATTGTAATTAAAGCTGTTGTGACCCTACAGTATAATGAGTGGTCAACAAATAGTACCAGGAAAGTGATAGTCTATTAGGGACACTGCTTCTTGCAGCAGGAGACCCACATGTGAGACCCAGGAGTGGAAAAAGGAAGAGACTGCAAATGGAACGGCATTCGAAGGGGAGGGGTAGGGCAGGGTAGTTTGGCATACACTCTCAACTGATCAATATTCCAACCTGATTTCCATTTGAGATTAGCAGGCTCTGATGAAAGTTGCTTGCTTCTGAAAAGGGAAAGGATGCTTAACTTCTATCAAGCACTTTCCAAGTTCCAGGCACCGTTCTACGCATCTGACACATACCTGCCTGTTTAATCTTTGCAACAATCCTCAGAAGTATGTATGTACCCTATTGTCTCCATTGTAAGGGTGAGGAAAAGGAGGACAGACAGAGAGGCAAATAAATTATCTCTGGTCCTGTGACTGTAACAGGTGGAGTCGCAATGCGGATGCCTGCATTGTGTCCTCAGTGAAGGTCTTTGACCCTGACCCCACTCTCCTCCCAGGTTCTTACTGTATCACTGCTCTTACTACCTGAAGGGGCTATCTGCTAACCATGCATTGCCTCCCCACACCCTACCATGTGTCAGATGGGGCAAATATGAGTACTTTCAGATGAACCTAGTGAATGAAGGAAAAGAAAAGAAATAAATGAGACATTCCTTAAATATGTGCCCTGGACCTGGCAGTTTGGCATCTCCATGCTTACACTGGAGGGTCCCTGAGGGTAAAGATCACACTTCTTTTGTGCAGTTAAATCTCACTGCCTAGCAAGTGACTCGTATTTGAATTGGCACTGAGCTATGTGTTGAATAGATGGGTAACTACAAGTATTACAAAACAGACAAGATTATCCCTATTGCACAGACGATAAAACTGACTTTTTAGAGAAGGCAAGAGACTTCAGATCCCACAGTCAAATAGGAAAAAGCTGATATTTGAAACCAAGACTGATTGAACATCAAGGTCTGTTTTCCGAAATGGCACAGGTGGCATGTCATAGGCTGAGGCAGAATCAGGAAGTCTAAACTCAAAAGTTTTGTTTCAAGGGTGAAGGCTTAGAGATCTGGGGCTCACAACATCCAAGGTGACAGAGAGAGAGAGAGATGTGAAGGCTGAGCCTGGCAGTCTGGGGTCAGCATGGCCAAAGCAGTAATGTGAGTGGCCACAGGCAGCCTCCAGGAAGATGCTGCTTTTTTGAAGCCTTTTATCTTAACTCCAGGTAGCTTGGCACACTATCTACAGAGAAGCACTTTCTGCACTTAAAAAGAGCCTACCATTACTGAGCCTTTGATGCATAGAAGACTCTACATCAGTCAATAAGGTTTTAGTATCTGCATCTTGAGAGGCTTACAACCCTCAGATGGATGCAAGTGTCAAAAGCAGGGCTTGGAACCTCAGAGATCCTGCAGCTCTGATCCAAGGAAGAGGGATGGCATGTCTCCGAAGCCCCAAACCCATGTGCATGACAAATGCCTCCCCCAAGGATGGTAGCCTTATTTTTCAACCACCAAGAGCCTTTAAATCCAACCTTCCTGCCTAGATAATGCCTCTCCTAATCCCAATTTCAAAACCTACTCAAGAAACATCAACAAAGCAGCTCAATCTCCAGCTCACTTCAGCCCACAATCATCCACATATCCCACAAGCATGAGAAGCCTTTTAGAACTGAATGTCACCAAACCTCCAAGAAGCACTTCAGAGACAAAGAGACCTGCATCCTCTCTGGAGGCCTGCTCACATCTGCATTCCACCATTACAAGACATGGAGTAAATTACTTTGCCTTCAGAGCCGCTAAAGGACTCCTCTTTAAAACAGGAAAAAATACACACCTACCATTAAAGGTGTTTGCATCATTCATTTAATCATTCATCCAACTTTCTGCTATAATACGTTAATACTTTCCCCCAGTTTTGAAGTCTATCCCCTCCTACCTTCTCAGGAACTTTATACCTTCATTGATTCCTCCTCTGCCATGTATTATCACCTCTGTCTCAAATGGATCCTTCCTATAGGCAAGTGTCTCCTACAGGAAGAAGGGACAGAGGGAGGGAGGAAGGAAGGAATGAAAAAAGAAGGAAGGAAGGGAGAGAGGGAGGGAGGGAGTTGGGGAAGGAAAACTTTATTGGCTCTATATCTACCTCCAAATATTTCACTATCTGTGTTCTTCTTAGCAGCCAAACTTCTTAAAAGATGTGTCTATAATTTCTGTCACTATTTCCTCTCCCAAATGGCTTCCACTACCATCCTTCCAACACAATTCCTGTAAACGTGCTATATAACACCTTCTGTTATAGCACTGGATCCAATGAAGAACTTTCAGTCTTCCTTTTAGAGCTGCAGTTTGCTTGTCTCCTCTATTCTTATGGCAGCACCCTCTCCACTTATCATCCCCACCACCTCACCTGGATTTCCCTGTCTCTGTAGTTGTTCCCTCTTAGATGCGTTCTTAGACTCGTCTGCTTCTGCTAGCCACTAAATGTGGAAGTCCTAAAGATCACTGTTTGGCACTCTTCTCACTCTGTCCTTTTCCTCAGGGCAGTTTCAAATAGGATGGAACCTCCAGTTATTGCCCATACCCTAAAAATCCCTAGTACCTATTTACTGCCTTGGCCTGTCCCTCTGGACTTCCAGATCCAGCAAGGTAGCTGTGCAGGAACTGGGATAGCAATTATTCTCGATGATTATGATTCCCCCAAGGTAAGGGCATCTCACCAGTTTCTAAAGGCAACCTGATGACACAATGATTATTAAGGGATATAGAAGGTAGGGGCTACAGTGCGACAACAGTAACTAAAGGAATGACACATTTCCATGTAGCTTGCTTCTCCACCAAGGAATGACTTTCCCCTACCCTCATCTTACCCCAAGCCTGATTGTAGACCTTACAGATGCCTCTATTCCAGATGCATTAATCTCACTATCTATTGAAGATTTTCGTGGTGATACTTGAGGGGCACCTTCAAAGCAACCGATCCCAACCCAAACTCGAAATCATCTTCCATAAGCTTGGTTCTGTCAGACATTTCATTCTCAGTAAATCCAGTAGTATAAACCAAAACCCTGGAAGTCACTCTTAACACCTCCCTCACTTCTATAGCAATACATCCCTAAGTTTCTGTTAACTATCTCTAATTCCATATACATCTATGTCCTCAGTTGAGTATAAGACACCATGACTGCTCATTTGGAACACAGTTATGGCCTACCAACTGCCCGTCTTGGTCCCATTTTTCTCATTTTCTGGACAACGTAGTTCAGGGGTTCTGTAGATGAGGGAAAGTATATATTTACATGCATTAAACTCTAACTGAAACAGCATTTCCTTTAACTATGGATGTAGGCAACAAATCACAGTAGTATTAGCAGTAACTATGATTTTGTCATCAATTATAGAAAGAAGTATCGTATCACATTACAGTTGCTGCTGATATCCTAAAATATAATTTATACTGATCACTACTTTAAAATTATGAGTTACTAGCCCTGTGATTAAGTCCCATTATATAAGGCATTAATGAAGTTATGTATGCACTTCTTTATTAATGCCTCAAATAACAAGATTTGGTCACATGGTTAATACATTGTTTGCCAGTTTCTGTGGTGTAAATACTCCCATCATGGCCACATTCAAGCTACCAACATGCTACCATTGCATGGAGTTGAAAAGAGATGCACATAATCAGCTTTTGTGAGCTGGTAAGAAGGAGCTGATTCCAGCACCCTGTTGCATAGATGCTACTCTATCACAAATATGTTTCTCTGCTATTTTGAAAAATGTAAACTACTATTATGTGTGTGTGTGTAACTAGGTTCTAGCATACTTCTAAGTATTTTATCCCCTTCACTGCATCGACTTCAAGTGTTTTTTTTTTAATGTGTCAAAAACTCATAAAAAAATTAAAAAGTTGCTACTTTGACTATTTTATGCATTTAATAATAACATTTTGAGCTGCTTTATATATAAATGACATTTTATTTTAAATTTTTGTTATATAGTAATAAGTTTATCATTATATTGAATTTTTGCAAAAAAATACTGAAAACATACTCAGTGGCATCAATTAGATTTAAGTATAAATTAGAATCCAATGGCATTGATGACAAAAATTATTACAAAATGTTACACAATGTGGCATATAAAACATCTTTGTTGTTGATAGTACAAGTCACTGGAAAACATATTTAAAAATCTTGTCAGTGGAGAAAAATCCTTGAAACTACTTCACACTGAATAAAGTTTTTTTTTGAGCTCATGGGATAAACTCGAATGCTGTAGTCAGCAGGTGGAAATACTCATTCGTATATATCTAAATGTTGCAACAAAAGGGTTAATCTATGCATCAAAATACAATATTCTGAGATGGGGCCCATGGGCTTCACCAGTCTGACAAAAGGATCCATGCCACACAAACAAAACAAAACAAAACAAAACAAAACAAAAAAACCTTTAAGAACCTTTGTTCTTAGTTGCAAAGAGAAATATAGTGAAGACTGTCACCCCAATGGCCTGATGCCTCACCCCCAGACACATGCACACTAAATTCTGTTAACAGCCTCCCATGGCTTTAAGGATAAAGCCAAAATCTTTCAAATGGTCCACAGGGCCCTGCATGGCCAAGCCCATCTCGTTCCTTTTCTCCCCTGCTTCATGCTTTTCACACCCAAAGCCCATGATCAACTGGAGGGTGAAATTACAAACCTCAGTCTGTTCATCTCTCCTGCAGCCCCACCCACCTACCCACCGAGTACTTAGGAATCTTCTCTGCTGACCCCATGGCCTGCTGCGAGGGCTGGGAATCCGGGTCTGAGTCGTGGGCTAACGCCACAGCCTGAGTACTCATGCAATCTACGCTGCCATGGAAAGGAACCTTTGTCACTTTGGGCATCTCTCTTACCAGGCTACGGTGGAACTTTATAATGAGCCCCCCGAACACTCTGAGGTCCTTTGACTACAAGGAGTACAGAGGACATAATTAAAGTTCCCAAAGATTAGCGGAAACTTTCCAATGCCTCCCCCATAGCTGTGTGTCTTCCTTACTTACAGAATCCTCCCATTGCTCCTTCTGCTTGGCAGACATTGGTTTCCTCCCTGACTTTCGCAAAGAAAAAGGACAGGTTGTGCCTAATGAGCCGCTGTCCTGGGTCCTCAACCATTCTATAGCTTTGCTTATTGCAGGTTACTCTTTAGTTGAACTGTGTGTGTTGTTGCATACACATTCCAAGTGTTGTCTCTGGATAACATTTCATTTAAAGGGGGAAGAAACTAGGCACCATATCCTCAGCTTGGAGTGGAAACAGGTTTCTTCTTTCAATCAGTGATGAAGGACTGTCAGCACCTAAGTCATTCCTAATCACTGTTTGCAAACATGAGAACTTGCCAAGACATGGGGCCAATGCAGACTCCCTGCTTGAGGAATGTTGTCCTTAATAGATGGGCTTATGGAGAATGAACTGAGGCGTCTTAAAAGCAAGTCTATGTATAATATCAGTTAATCAAAAACTTGTCCCTTTTTCTCTTAACAGGCATCTCACATGTATCTTGAGAAAGCCGTAAATTGTGCTAATCCACTTCTTTTACTGCTGTCCAGAAAGAATTATTTTTGTTAATGGCATGGTAAATCAGGAGACTTGTTAGTGAAACTGCACAGAAAATGATTCTTGAAAATGAAGCCCGTAATATTTGTCAGATTTCCAAATTCCCTCTTGGGAACAAAGATGGTAACCATAACATATTTGCTAAATTCCATTACTCTAATACATTTATGTTGCCTGAGATATGGGATGCTAAGGAAGGCATACACATAAATCAAGGGTAAAAAAACATAAAACCAAATCCAAAGATAGATATTATGGCTGTAAATTCAGACCTGATTTCAGGGTTAATACTCTGGTAGATTTGAGTGTCATCACTTACATGCTTAAAGGCCCTTCTCAGCCTCCCTTATGAACTCCAGGTGAATTCTTAATGAGCATGTGATCTTACCACTATCGCCTGTCCAGGATGTCCAAGTCAAATGACCCCGCAGCATCCTCTTCACAAAGAAACTCACTGGCTTTCTGCACAGCACCAGGCAGGGCTCAACATCTCCCCTGTTATCTACTGCAAATCCTTTCTAGAGGAAAATAACTCAAGAGGTGCTCAAACTCTCTCATGATCAGAGGACTGTGCTTTAAAAAGTAATGTAATAATAGCTTGGCAAATGCTTAAAGTTTTATAATACCAAGTGTTGGTGATTATATGAGGAAACATGCTTTCATACAATGCTGAGGGGGAGGGTGGGTGATTTGATATAATACCTTTGTAGGGGAAATTTGGTAGGATCTTAAAAATACATATATGTATATACATACACACATATACCAGGATGCCAAAAAAATGCATACACACTTTAAGAGATGTTACCTACGTATTACTTTTCTAAGTTGAATTGAATTACAGTAGCAATGTATAATATAATGTCCACTCAAAAGATGGCATTAATCAAGTGAATGCATTACCATGCAACAGTCAAAGAAAACGGCAGAAGCACAGTTGTCATTCAAGGAGCACAAGACCATTTTGAAGTGGTATTTGAAACTTGAGAATGTTGTTTCAGTTTCTCCTACATTCTCCTGACTTAACACCCCTTGACTTCTATTTATGGGAGACCTTAAAGGATGTGCTGTACCACAGAAAACTGGCTACACTAGCTGTACTTCGGGAAGAAACCGAAACAGCATGAGCAGCAACACAAGTGGACACTTTTGGTAACCATTGCTCAAGCAGGAGTTTACCGTAATCAGAAGTGTCTGGATGCTAATGGTAACCACTTAGAGCACCTCTTGCAATTGAAGAAGTCAAACATGACTTGTATTCATCTTTTGTTACTGGTATATACTGAGCATTACAATTTTAATAGTTTTTTCCTTTCTTAAAATATGTACACATTTTGGGGCACCCTCTGTATGTACATATATAAATGTATTCATGCACATATGTACATATTTACCTTTTCCCATCTACCCAGAAAAAAACACTTTCACGTATGCAAATGGGAACAGGTACAAGGATACTTGCTATAGAAGCATTCTTCAAATTCTTAATAGTGAAAACCAGTAAGGAAAAGATTAAATGAAGTAATTTATGGTAGGCCCATACCATGAATATGATATAGCAGTTAAAATGAACGAGAGATTTCCACATGTATTGACATGGGAAGATGTCTAAAGTATATTGCAGAGTGAAATGGTAATTATGTCAACATCTGATAATAAGTGGAGGGGATGGATTCAGGGGGTAGAAGAAGACCTATCGGTGATTATTTAATGTTTTATTTGTCCTCGGGCTTAAATTATTGGCTTAAAATCACAGTTGTGCCATTCACTTACTGGGTGAGTCCTGTGCCTCAATACAAGGGCTGTCCACCAATGAACAGCAAAGAGATTGAAGTGACTATCTATAATCTCCCTAAAGGCAAAATCCCTGGACCAGATGGTCTTACCAATGAGCTCTACCAAACATTCAAAGAAGAATTAATGCCTATCCCCCTTAGAATCTTCCAAAAAATTGAAGAGGAAGCAATACTTCCTAACTCATTCTATGAGGCCAACATTACCCTAATACCATAGCCTGGTAAAGACACCAAAAAAGAAAACTATAGACCAATATCTCTGATGAACACAGATACAAAAATCCTAAACAAAATATTAGCAAATAGAATACAACAATGCATCGAAAAGATCATACATCATGATCAACTGGGATTCATCCCGGGAGCACAAGGATGCTTCAACATATGAAAATCAATCAATGTGATATACCACATAAACAAACTAAAAGATGAAGACCATATGGTCATATCAATTGATGCAGAAAAAAGTTTGTTTTCAACAAGATACAACATCTATTTATGATCAAAACACTAAATAAAATAGGTATAGAAGGAAAGTATCTCAATATAATAAAGGCCATATATGATAAACCCTTGGCTAACATCATACTGAATGGGGAAAAGCTGAAGCCTATTCCCCTAAAATCAGGAACAAGACAGGGATGCCCCCTGCCACCACTGCTATTTAATATAGTACTGGAAGTTCTAGCCACAGCAATCAGGCAAGAGAAAGGAATAAAAGGTATCCAAATTGGGAAAGAAGAGGTCAAATTGTCACTATTTGCAGATGACATGATCTTTTATATAAAAAATGCCAAAGATTCCACCAGGAAACTATTAGAAACAATAAACAAATACAGTAAAGTCGCAGGATACAAAATCAATGTACAAAAATCAACAGCATTCCTATATACAAACAACGAATCCTCAGAAAAAGAAATGAGGGAGTCAACTCCTTTTGCTATCACAACAAAAAGAATGAAATACCTGGGGATTAACTTAACAAAGAATGTGACAGACTTAAACACAGAAAACTCTAAGACACTTTTGAAAGAAATTGAAATAGACATTAAGAGATGGAAAAATATCCCCTGTTCAAGGGCTGTCCGGAAAGTATCCAGCCATGTAGTATGAAAAACAGAAGCATTTATGGCTGGATTCTTTCCAGACGGCCCCCACAGTCTCATCTACAAAGTGAATGGCACAGCCAAAGTGGGGTGAATGGCTGTGCCTGGCACATAGTTGGTTCTTTTTTTTGTTTTGTTTTGTTTTTTCTTTTTGGTATGTGGGTAGCTCCCTGACTGGGAATCGAACCCTGGCTGCAATGCTGACAGCACCAACGCTGAAGCCTTAAGCCATTACACCATCAGGGAACTCCACATAGTTGGTTCTTATTAAGTACTAGATACACTTCCCCTTGTCACCTACCTTTTCAACATCATCTTACAAATAAATAAATCATTATTTTTAGATCCTCAAGGATAGAGAGAGAACCTTCTTTCTGGTGGCTTTTCTCATGCTCCTATTTACTGCCTTTTCAATTTGTGTCCACAAACTCTCCCTACCTCCCTTTCTTGTCAATCCGTCTCATTTTATAATATCTTTGGTTGTCTGCTGTTAAGGATTCAGCTCTGACAGCATTGTGGGAAAGCATAAGGCATTCAGTGACAATTTTTGACTAAGTGTCTCTGCAAAAACAAATGATATTACATCTGTAATTCCCTAGAAAGTAGCCAGAGAGGTATCAAAGGCTGTTAGATCTTGCTTAACAAAAATATAGGAAGCCTGAGATCCTAGAAAATGAGCTCCATTATTTCAAAGAAGTAAACCATTTCATGCATATGCAATAATTCAACAGTTCTAAAAAAATTAGGAAAAGCTGAGAGAAAGAACTTTTTGGAATTACCCAATCCCACATTTTTCAAATGAGGAGCCATGCAAAAAGGTCACCGGTTTGTCCAAGATCATTGAGCTAGTTAGCTAGAGACTAGAGGAAGACTGGGATTTTTTACTGTACTCCTTCCTCTTCTCCCCAATTTGCCCCTTGCCTAGAGCTCAGTAACAGGTGCATTTCAAGAGATACTGTAATTAGGAACTATTCTGTCTCTAGTTAATAAGTTGACCCTGGATAATAAGCAATTCTCTTTGAACATTTTAAGAGAAAAAGAACCCAACTTGAAACATGACCCAAGATATAGTTAAGAAGAGTCTTAAGTTTCAAAGACCTAAATAGAGTTTATTAATGATTCCCTAAGAATCATTGCTCTGGATCTAGTTGCCTATATTTACCCTTGGACTGTTTTCCTTCACATACGAAATACATCATTTTGACTTTGGAAGGCTAAAATCTTGAAATTAATTAGTCCTTTCACCTGAAGCCTGAAACCTATGTAATCCTTGCTAACAGATGTCACCCCAATAAGTCTAACAATAAAAATGAATTAAAAAAAAAAAAGAAACAGAGAGTATTCTTTCTCTTCTTCCAAAACATAAAGACTTTCATTTGAGGGTTATCCTTAACCTCACAAGGAGGGGTCTCCAAAATAAAAAGGCAATGGTTCCATCTTCCAGTGATCCTTAGCACCCAAATCAAAACTTGATGTCATTTTTACTAGATGGTTTTGTTCTTTGGTTTCTTCTTTATATGTGTTTTAACTCCCACCCATCCATTCCACCCAGGTTCCTGACCCCCTGCCCTTGACCTCAGATTCCTTCACTTTTCTCACTATGCCCCTCCTACCTATAATACTTCTCTTTATCAATCATTGTGCCCAAACTGCTAAAAAGAATGATCTTCCATCCTTAACCAACATACACCCTATTTTCTTTTCCCTGCAAAACAACCATAAAATTTCAATCCTCCTTTGTCTTTTGGGAAAAAACAAAGAGGTTATTTGTTCAAGGGATTAAACAAACAAAAGCAATCATATTAATAGCAGGTTACTTAACAATCTGGCCAATTCCGTAATTTTTACATGGCAGTTGGAACACTGGTTGTGTGGCTATATCTGGCAATGTCTATTGTCAGTAAAAGCAATTAAGTCTTCTGTTTGCTTATTTGTTTTAAAAAAAAAAGCATGGTCTTAAATGCAAAAGCATATACTTAGAACTAGAAGTAAGTCATTATTTGGACTAAAAACTTTATCAGTCTTGCTTTCTCAAAGACAGCTACTTCCTTTCCTATCTCTGGTTGTCTTGGATTTCATCCTTATAATTGCTACACCCACATCTCATCAGTCCACGTCAGAATACAAGGGCTATCTAGAAAAAAATTCAGCCATAAATGCCTCTATTTTTCATATTACATGGTTGAATACCTTCAAACAGCCCTTGTATGCTAGAGCGAATTATACTTTGCAAATTTCACCTTGTTATGTACACCCTGTGTTCCTCAGTTATGCTTTGTCTTTCTTTACTATGTCATAATAAAAGCCTTTTGTCTCCGTGGACCTAAAAATTTCCCTCCTGGAGAAACACTGCTATATTTTACTTATCACTGTTCCATGTGAATTTAAAGACAAATATGCAAACTCTGCGGCAATCCCTGGCTAAGAATGTTACAGACATATCTCTCCTCAAGACAAAACATTATTTAAAAATTTCCTGGGTTGGAAGGAGGAGAAATACAACAGACATGGTAAAAGAGACAATGTCATCTCTTCTCTTTGAGTTGCATTTCCAAGCCCAGTGCAGCAAGGGAGCAACAGAATAGTCCCCACATGCTTTGGGAAGGGACTGAAACCATGGAGAGAAAGCTAGAAGACTTCAATCACCCTTACGATCAGAAGGAAGAGAAGACAGAAGACCAGATGTGTATACTATCATCTCAGTGAATGTCAGAGTGCCTCCGACCTGCCATGTGCCTTGGCAGCATGTAAACTCAATCGAAATTAGATAGAAATAGAGATTAAGGAGGTAATGAATGGACTTAGCCTAAGCTTCCACCAACTAGTAGGAAGAGCAATCAACATAAAAATGTTTGTGTGGTATTAGAAGAAAAAGACAATTGTCTTATTTGCACTCCAGTGTTTGTAAACAGGAGATTAGTACCTTCAACACAAATCCTCATTTCTAGCTGATACAGTGTAGCACACCCACATCACACTGGCAAATTCATGCCTTTAAAATAGAATTAGACTCTCCCAGGACTTCCTCCAACAAAAGCAACATTAGAAATCACCAGGCTATGAGAAAAGTTTCAAACCAGACTCTCCTACTTGGTCCCTAAATCATGTTTTTACAAGTCTTTTTGACTGACTCTCGCTCATGGAATGCTATTCCCACTTGTCATACTCATATTTGGGTATCTCTCTTTGCAGTCTCCAACTATATGCACTGGCCCTGGTTTCAGCTCTATGCAGACCCCCTGGACTATATTTTGGTATCCTGCCCAAACACTCTTCTGGTATTTTGCTAGATTTTGGCCTCATACATCTGTTTCTCCATGGACAGCTTGAACCAGCCATGCCATTCTGCATAGCTGAGATAAGCCAAAGACTGCATTTGGACAGCTGTAGGATTTAATCATCAAATGAGCAGGAAGGCCAGAAAATATACAAATTTACAGTTACTTTGGCCTTGAGCATCACCAATCAACTTAATAATCTAATCATCTCTCTTCTGTGCATGCCCCCCACTTCCTCTTGGGTTGCATGATCTGTATCTCCATCAGTGGCTACCATATTGTGATCCTAATAGGGTGAAGAATACATGAAAATGGTGGCAGCTGACAGTGAAGATAGAGGCTCTCCCAAAAGGACAGACACAGTAAAAGTGAAAAACAAGTCCATACTCTCTTCTATGATAAGAAACTCTTGAGAATCTTATTAAAGCTTGGTGCTTGATGTTGTTTTCCTTTAAGCCTTTGTGTAATAAAAGATGGATACAGTCAGAATACCAACCTTAGATGTCTTCTAAGTAAATAACTATGAGTAATTCTGCTTAAAATAGGAATGAAAATATGGATTTAGGTAAGGTAGAAAAATAACAAACTTGAGGAACTGGTGAACATTCTTTGATAACTTCAAATGACTTCTTTCTAAATTTCTTAATACCTCTTACCATATAAATATAGCTTTTTTAACCCCTAAACTGTGCTGGTGGGACATCAATTCACAGTCTTTTCATCATTGGATATCTAATCCAGGGAATTGTGTTCAGTTATTACCATATAGCTTTAGCACTTGCTATGTACTCTACAGAGTAGGAACAGGGAGGATCTAACCCAGTATTGAGTATCCACCAGGAGTTATGTCCTGAGGTAACTGATGCATATACATGGTATCCCCAATCCACATGGTGACTCTATAAGTCATATATTAAATCCACCATTGTTCATATGGGAAAATTGAGGAAGAAGTGCATATACTAGAACCAGGATCCAAACCCATGATTGTCTGATAATAGGAATCCCACTTTTTTTGGTGTTTTTTTCTTTCTCTCCATCTTTTTATTGTATACCACACTGAAAAAACATAAATTGACTGAAGGAACATTTGAGTTGTTCTCTAAATTTCCATTTTAAAAAAAATGATGAGAAATTCACATTCTGTTTATATTTTGGCATTAAAAAAACATTTTGGAGTCTGAGCTGCTCAGAGATCCCAAATAAACATTGTGGTTTAAGTCTTGGGCACTACAAAATTCAGTAACTTGGGAAGAGACTACCCTGCCTCTTCCTGAATTCTGAGGTGAAGAAGGATCAATAAGCAAGGATGAATGGATGTGCGTTTTTCATAAAACAAATAATAGTTTCCCTTTGAGGATGAAGGGGAATTATTCAAAATGGAGGTCCTCTTACATCTTTGAACTACAAGTCTTCATGGTGCTATCCTAGCACTGTGGACCACAACTCTGTCAAGGGCAGGATCACTGAACTGAGAGTGGTGTAGAACTACTCAAGGTCAATGAGAGGAAGTGGCCAGCAATTACTTAAGTATCACCTCTGCTTTTTTATAAAGCTGAGAGTGCTTGTGCCACCCCAACTCCATGGCCAGCTGTTTCTGCCACAGAACAGCACACTGGAGGGAAAACAAGCAAACAAACAGGGACAGGTGACTCCATCCTGGGGATCCAAATGGATGTTTTAGTGTCCCATTGAGGGCGCAGGGTTGATTTCAAAGTGAGGAAGATGGCAGAGGTGAAATGCACATATAAGAAAGATGGAGGTAGAGACTCAGCTGTGATTGGTGGGAGACACATGCAAGTGTGTTCCTTGGGAACTTCAAGTACACTTTCCAGGCAGCCAAAAGATGGAAACAGGAATGCTGTCTGAGCATTTTGGTAAGGGTCATGTTCACGTTTCTCCAGTACACTCAATTTTTAAAGCTGTCATCATCCAGTCATATCTCTTCTGTCCTTATGTACTCTTTTTCTCCCCATTTAGAAAATAATTGACAAATAAAAAATGCATATACTTAGGATGTACAATATGATGATTTAATATATGTATACATTGTGAAATAATTACCAAAATCACGTTAATACATCCATTACCTCACAGTTATCTTTTTTAAAGAAATGTGTGGTGAAAACACTTAGAACTTGCCCTCTTAGCGACCTTCAAGTGCACAATATAGTATTGTTAATTATAATCATCATGCTGTATAATAGATCCCCAGGACTTGTTCATCTTAAGATTAAAAGTCTGTACACTTTGATCAACATGTCCTCATTCCCCTCACCATTGGCCCCTGGCAACCACCCTTCTATTTTTGTTTCTATGAGTTTGACTTTTTTCAATTCCACGCATAAATGGAATCATGCAGTATTTGTATTTCTGTCTCTGGCTTATTTCACTTAATATAATGTCCTCCAGGTTATCCATGCTGTCACATATGAACATTTTTTCTTATTTTTTATGGCTGAGTAATATTACATTGTGCATGCACATGCTTGTACATGTATCACATTTTCTTTACTCATTCATTCATTGACAGATTCTCTGTCTTCAGTGTGTGCTTGCCTAATGTGCATTTCTTGTCTTTGGGGAAAGGTACAGCCAGAGAGAGAGAATGGAAAAAAGGAGATAAAGCCACAGAGTGAAAATCCTGGAATATGGGCACACCTGCTCACACTGTGGACATGCTGTTACTATGTATGGGTGTTTTTGTTCTTTTGTTATACCTTAAGAACCCATCACTCCCTGATACAGTGCATGAGAGAAAAAGATCCACTGACTCTCTCAACAGATGCTTGTGTCTCCTTTCTTAGAAAACTTTGATATGAATGAATATATCCTCCCCCAATTTTGTCTCTGCCACTAGAAGCAGAAAAGAACATTCTGAAAAGCTGAGGGAAACACCAGCTTCCTCAGGGTCAACTCTCATGACCCTGGGAGTACCCCTCAAGCAACAAGAGGGAGTTGGTAGATAGATTTCTCAGCTTCCTTGCCCTATAGGTTGCACAGCTTTGAGGTGTCTCTGCACAGATGCAGAGGTCCTCAATGGAACTGAGCCCCACTCACCCACAATGGTAACATGTCCATCAGCATGCAACTTACTGCCTTCCTTTTATTTGATGTAGCACTCTCTACTCCCTTTCTAGAGTTTCCTGTCACTATACAAATAAATGACTTGCACTGAGTCCGTTTGTCAGGGTCTACTTTGGGGAACAGAACCTAAGACCCTGGAAGTGGCATGAATGCAGATGACAAACTTTTAAAACTGCCTCTCCTCCATGCCAATCAATGCCTCTAAAAGATCAACAGTTCAAGAACTGTGAAAAGATTCTGTGTAAAAACAAAAATCACTTGCAATCATTTTAAATGCTGTGTATAGGTTAGTTGAAGAGATTAAACCAGCACTTTCAAGTTCCTGTTCAGTTTCTTGCAGTTCATTTTTGTACTTCCCTTGATTACTGACCCCAGAATGTCAAGAATGTCCTCTTCTTGCCTTGAGTCAACACCCTTGACTAAACAGTCAAGTATTGTTGAATCAATATCAATAGCAATAACCTTGCTGCTCTCAACCCTGGCTGCCCATCATGACTTGCCATTTGTGATCAAGGGCTGACTCTCATAGCTGTTGACCTGATAGGAATTCAGTGGGGAGAGAGATTCCTGAGAGATTGCACCATGCTAGAAAGTCCTGGAGATATGGTGGATTAGAAGTTTTTCCCTACAGCATTTGAATCTATAGCCACTAAAGGTTAGAGGGACCCACAAACAGGACAATCATTGATGAATTCAGGTTAATTAGAGACAAGGTAAAAGCATGTTGGTAGATGGATTGGGGCAAAAAATTCAGGAATAAACATGTATCTGACTCCTGGGGTTAGTGGACACCTTTTTAAGTGTCTGTAGAGTGGAGGGTGAGTCCAAGACTTAGTAAGCCAAGCATGATTGGACACTTAGAAACTAGGACACAAAATACCCTACTTTCTAAGCATCAAGAACTGTGAGTTCAAGTGTAAAATTTTTAAACACTGATCTTAATCTTTGCTTAGTAAAGGTCACAAACATGTAACTTTATGTTGGTTTTTAGTTTCAAGACCTCCTATTCCATTTTCCCTCCAGTTTGCTGGTGAAAAATGTACCAAATGGAGTCAAAAGAAGGGAAAAGACAATAAGATACCTGAAAATCCATATGCTTGATTTAAATAATTGAATACTGGCTGAAAATGAGTAAAATAACTAAACTTAATATGACTCTGGATTTCTCATCAGAGCCTCCCAAATCCCATAACAGACTTCAATGGGCACAGGATCAGTATTCCTTTGAGTTCTCAGTAAATTCTGTTTGTTTCCTTTTATATAATGAGGTGTGCCATAGTTGAATGGCCTGATCAAGGACAAGCAGTAAGCAAAATATACAGTAAATATGCCCCAAATCATGTATCACTGGCCAGACCCCATTGTTTAGAAGAAGTATCTAAGATCATTGGTTCTTAACCTTTCTGGATCATAAGTCCTTTTGTTATTGTGATATTTGTGAAATATCCATGCCTGAAGCATTTTGCATACATTTGAAGGTCTCTGTTCCATGGATCTCCAGTTAAGAATTCTGATAACATACTCATATTTGGGGGATCACCTGGCAATCTCTTTACTGAAGGCAAGACTGTTAGAAAGTCAACAGCTTCCATTTTGTATCAACTTCACAGAAAAACCCATTGAACTAGGTCTTGATACCAGAGAATCATAGAGCTTTAAAAGAGACCTAGCCCAGTGAATGAATGCCAGCTTCCGCATTCAATAAGGAAGGGCTTTGGGCACAATCCCAAATTTGGCTAACCCAAAATAAACAAAGAAATGAAAAGCAAGATTTAGACAAGCCAACTTTATCTTATAGACAAGCTAGACAAATATACAATGGTTGTGGTCAACCGAGGAGTCAACACATCTTTTCATCGCAATAGTACCAACCATATCCAGTAAAACGGAGTACAATTTCATTTGTGTGCAGTAGGCAGATCCTCGGAAAACATCTGCTTAGAAAATAAATGCTCTTTGCTTGCACCGGCATATCATGATAATGCAGCAGTTTTGCTGCTCCTCTTTAGGAGCTGACGAATTGCCCAGTCTGACAGCTAGAAGTCTGGTAGTATGTTGCCGGAAAGCCAAAATCCGTAACATCAGGAGCCAGACAGAGACGCATGTTAGAAATGAAAAATCTACATTTCCTTTTGAAATCATATTCAGTAGCCACCATGTTTTCATTTATTTTCGTCCAGAAAGCACAGAAACAATTTTTTTTCTATTTGAAAAATGTCTCTGTTAATTATGGAAACATACAGTCCCACACTGCATCAGAGACTACACGTGGGAAAATGAACTGAACCAGCTTTCTCTCAGAAGCTGCTGATGGAAATAAATGGATCCAAATGAATTAATGCTAAACAAGAGTTTACCATTCATTTTTCTTTTATTACAAGGCAGAATTAATAATATTGGGGTGGGGGAGACTAATAAGCGATGTGTTTGCCCTGATAGCATTCCCTTAACGAGAGCTGCTTCTAGAAGCTTATGAGCCTTCATGGCAAACTGCTGAGTACATCTAGATAATAGGGTTAAAAGCCTGTCTTATAGAAAATGATTCTAGACTCTAATTTGGCAAGAGTAAATGATTGGTGGTCCAAAAGAGGATTTGGTGCCAAGTTCCTAATTTGGGCTGCATACAATATTTCAAGACCAACTTTCATTGGTATCAATTTACAAATGAATTACATATAAACAACTGAATAACCGAACAAAAAATAACATGCATTCAATTATTCTTTGATTACACACTACTCGTAGCTTTATTCACCCAATGCTTTTTTTAAAAGATGGTAAAGCAGTTGGGATGGTGGGAGAGATTATTGACTTGACTTTTATATCCAAGTTTATCTATTGTTTTCTGAGTCGAATTGCTATTTTTGAACAGTCATAAGATGTATAAAATTTAGTGGTCATATGAGTACTCTGATGGTTGACTGCCTGAGTTTGAATCCTACCTTTGCCAAGTTCTAAATAACTCAGCTTCCTTGGGCAAATCACTTCACCTCTCTGGGCCTTGATTTCTTTATCCAAAAACTTGAGAATCAAAACTGTACTCACCTCCTAGGATTATTGTCAGTATTGAAGAGGATGATCCATTTAAGAACTTAGCTCAGTGCCTGGTACATGGCAAATGTTCAATAATTTTAGCTAAGATGTTGCTTCCATAATAATGAAGAAGAAGAAAAGGAGGATGAAGAGGGGGAAAATGATAAATAAGTAGAGGGAAATGATATTTCCTGAGCATATCTCTGTTGTAAACCATACCTGGTGCTTTCAAATACATAAATTTGAAGAGTGCTGCAACCAAAAATAAATATATAAACAACAAAAACTACTGAGTGAAACACACACCTTTCCTATAGTTTACAACCACAGGAACACAACACACAGGTGCCACAAGTAAGTTTCAAGACCTTGAGACTGAAGCCACCAACCTCAGACATACAGAAGAGATTGCTCTTCACAAGTAACCAGAGTAAACAGAGCTGTTTTAGGCACTCAGTCAAACCAGTGTCCTCATTCTTTATTGTTTTTAATCATCTTTACAAACATCAGATTTAAAATTACCAAGCAAGAACTCTGACAATCAACCCCCTAGGAGAAAGCAGGTCCAGTCAGCCTGGTTCCTTGTCTATGGCCAACTTTTCTCCTCCAAAAATAAACCCCACTTAAAATGAAAAGAAAATGAAACACAGCCACATTTTAAATACTGAGCAAAGTGTGAGTTGCTATATATGCAGATATTAGACTTTGCCAGTCTTGGAATATTTTCTGACTCCCAAGACTATCTCTTTTGCTGTTCCTTCAAATCTCAAATGGGAAACACCAGCAGGAAATTGGAGAGAGGAAAAAGAATGACTTTGGGGCTTTATTTCTCCATGCACACTTACGTAAACAGCCCCTTAATAAAGTTCTCTTCCAATGGACGAATTGGAGCTGGATATAGTCTCCCTGCTGGGACCCAGCAATCATCCTAATGGAATAAAGACCCCTACTCGAGCTGGGGCTTGTGTTTCCCAGTATAGCCCAGCCCCCCACACCCACCACTGACCTCCTGCCACAGGCCAGTCTACAGCCTGTATTTACAATAACTACCCAGCCCCTGTGGGCATTTGTGCTTGTGACCCCTGTCATGGGATAGGGAAGTGACTTCTAAGAATGGTGCTGAGTAATTCAGACAGTACCCACATTAGAAAGGTTGACCTGCATTTATGGCTCACCCCACCAGTATCCCTTCAGCTTCACACATCAATTCCCTTTGAAATGATGTTGGGAAGTAATAATCAGAAGTCTAATCACATCATTACATTTCAAGAAACCCTGTATGGAAAGCAGAGCTACAAATTGAAGAAACGATCCAGGGGGAAAATAGAAAAGCTTTCACCTGGTGCATGAATATTTTAGGTAGTGTGGAAAGCGCTTTGAAATCAGACAGACCTGAGTTCTAATATTAGCTTACAGGCTGTGCAACTCCTACCCAAATTGCTTAATTGCTTTGGTGCTCTTGATTTCCAGATTTGTAAAAGGGGAATGATAATAGCCACTCCATGGGGTTGTAATTCACATTAAATGAAATGGTGTTACAAGAGGAACCTGGCATCCAGTGGATAGTCAATAACTGCCAGCCTCTTTTCTTCCATGTTTCCAATTCAAGACACTGAGTCTTAATTTGATTTTATTTACAGTTTATTCATCAGAGAAAGTTTTCTCAAGGGGGAAAGAAAGTATCAGATTACTTTGTGAAGGCTCAATGATATCTTAAATCTGGGTCCATGGTGGTGACAGAAGTGATCACTGCATACACATTAACTTTGCTCTTGATAAAGCAAAAACAGCCAGCGATAAGGACACACTGCAGATGTCTTCTGAGAAGGGCATGGTCTCTTTCTGTTTTGTTAGGCATCAGATCTAAATAAATCCTACCATAGGGTAAAACACACACACACACACACACACACACACACACACACACACACACTACAGGGGCCCTTGTAAATCTTACCATTATTTACTAGATTCTCAACCAAATGACAGATACAGGTAGGCTGACCATATGTACTGTTTGAAATGGGACAAAAAGCAACAGTACTGTCCTGTTTCAAAGGGTACGTATGGTCAGCCTAGTCTCCCTGGGCCAAATTCAAGATGTCAGTGGACTGACCAGACGTCCCATTTGAAACAGAACAGTATGGTTGTTTTCTGTCTCATTTCAAATGGAACATCTGGTCAGCCTAGTGATAGGTTTAATTTATTGAGCTAATTCAGATCCATTGATAGTCACTGCCTAGAGTGATACAATGAAAAGTTTTCTGAGGTCTTGAGGAGTACAGTTATGGGTTAGTAATTAGTAATTTCTGCTCTTGAAATAGGTAACAGAAAGATGGCAGTACAAGTGTCACCTATTTGCTATCCTTGGTTCAGGGCTCTGGGCTGACAGTTCATGGTAGGAATGCTCTTTTTGTGGCTGCTGACTTTGCTCTAAATATATCCTTTTTAAAAATTATTTATTGATTTTTTAAAAGATAAACTTATTCTTGAACCACCTCATGAATGTGCAAATGAGCACAGTTGAGTTGTGGACTACATGAGGCCCCCAAAGTTGGGTTCTATGAAATCACATTAGTAACACACAATACATAGCAAACTTTATTTAATGACAACTGAAAGGTTACCATTCCTTCCCACAGTGAAAGAGGAATTTATAGGAAAAATGATTAAGAGATATTGCAATATAAAAACGGGAACCTTATCTTATCTGGACTGCTCAACTCTGAGGTCAAATTGTGAAAGAAAAAGGAGTAAGTTCTGCCAAGTACAAAGTCATGTATGAATTGGAACAAATGTGCACTGTGCCAGGCTCATTTGGAGGAAGGAAAAGATGACAGAATCCCTGTTCCTAGTGGGCAGTCAGTCTAGTTAGAAAGAGGGAACTCCCCCATATGCGATGTGAGTAGGGCTGACGTTCAGCCAGTATACACATTGTGGAAACACTGGCATACTTCTGTGTCCCTAGGTAAAAAGCTGACACTATGAGACCCCAAAGTTCCCTGCCCTAGTGCCCGTGCCTTCCTCTGGGATCCCCAGAACCTTGTTATAATTCAGTGTCTTAAGGGTTAATGTGTGTCATAGAGGGAGACACCAAGAAGTCTCTATAGCCACTGGGGGTTGTGTCCATTCTGACTGAACCAGGTGTTAAGTATTTTGAATATCACCCCTAGATTCAATGTCTATAAGCCAAAATATCACAAATAAATACTTTTTTCACTGCCCATAAATAAAGTTTTATTGGCACATTCATTCATTCATGTATTGTCAGAGTTGAGTAGTTGCAACAGAGACCATCTGGTGCAGAAAGCCGAAAATATTTACTATCTATTTGGTCCTTTACAGAGAATGTTTGCTGACCACACACACACACACACACACACACACACACACTTCCTGGAAACTCTAAAACATTCTACAGGCTTTCTTTGCTCAAATAAAATAACAAAATAACAGCACTTGTGCTGATTTGCAGAAAAATATGTAATAGATATGTTTCTCAAATAAAAAACAACTTACCCTACAAATATTTCTTAAATGCTACACAAATGAATATTAACAGTTAAAAGTATGAGTTGAAAAGTTCATTTCTAGGAAGAATCAACATGAAAAAAATGCATCTTTAGACTGTAACTATGTAAATTTCATGAGAATGGGGACAAGTTCTATCCTTCCCTGTTGAAATCACAGCTCCTACAGAGCTGCTTAGCCCAGAACAGGGACACAGTACCTGACAGTTCAATAAAATAATGAATTACTAGGGTTATTTTGGGCATGTACTCCGGGGAGGTATTGAAGATGGTTCTAAATGAAGAGATGAGCAGGAACTGGGAAGAGGACTAGAGGTAAGACTTAGTACCTCCAGGGACCCATGTACTCCCTTTACACATCCATAGGGGGCAGAAGAGACTAGTGGCAAAAAAGCCCAGGTCCTAGCTGGAATCAGAGAACCGAGTTCACCTGGCTTTGCTGCTGTATTTTACCTTGGGCCAGCCATTCCATCTTCCAGAACTTTTGCTTCCTGATTGTAAAATGCCTCTCAGGAAAGCTGTCAGATTTAACCAGACAAGTATATAAGGGACCTGACATGAGGCTGTAAGGTCGAAGAGGGCAATGGGTTTGCCCATTGTTTTCACTGAGTTGTATCCCGGGGCCCAGAGCATTCTTGAAAAGCAACAGACACAATAAATGTTTATTGAATGAAAAAAAAACACGAATTAATGAATGGTGTTAATTTTTTTTTCATTGTGTTGAGTGAATAGGGACATAATGTATTTGGATACCTACAAAGTCTATAGGACAAGGAGACTCAGTACTTAGGGTACTTTTCCAGAATGGGCCAAAGAGCTTATCAGGATTTAAGATTGAACTTGGCGAAGACAGGCCAATTCATGACCACAGCTGTTGTTTTCCTCCTTGTAGGTGTCTGAAGCAGGAGTCAGTCCAGAGGTGGATGCTGGTGAGGAAGGGATGGATAGGGTGGTTGTTAAGGGTAAAGGATCTGCAGATAACTTACATAGGTGCAGAGCTCTGTTGCACGTACTCATTGTATGACCCCGGGTGAAATGTTCAGCCTTCTGAAACCTCCATTTACTCTTCTGTAAAGTGGAGGTAATGTGGTAAATGATTCATAGAGTTAAGTTCAAGCATTTTAGGAAACAATGCAGGGCTAGTGGCTTGTGCATGGTAGGTAATGAACCTTCAAAAGTAACAGTCAACATTATTTAGAAAGGGATGCCATGTTGAGGCTCCTTGAGTCCAAATGACTCCAATTTGTCACTTGAACGACCTTTTCAGTTTCTCTCCCCATATCCCTCTCCTTGGTTTTGGTTGCTATGGTGGAGAATGTGGCCTCCATATTAACCTGAGTTGATTAAAACTGAGGGGGTCCCCAGAGGCCGAAGTTGGCATGGGCTCCTAATTTCTCATCCACCACAATCATCCATGAACTAGGGATCTCAGATCAGAAGCTAAAACGAGCAAGCAGAGACATGAGGTAGCTAACTGCCAACCAAAGTACTCTCCCACCTAACTGGAGGTGCCATTTGGTGAAGGGATGTGTGAGCCTAATGGAGATGAGTATGCAAACCAAATATCATGGGACACTGGTAAGGACAGAGCAGAGGGCAAGGCCTCTGAGTCTTCACCTGACTCTTCAGCTGAAACCAGGACTCCTTCCCTTTTGAATGCAACACAGAACACTGAGCACTGGGAGGGAATCGGCATGACCCTTTCCTAGACCATTACATGGCCATTGCTGGGGTCCTGAATCTTGGAAACAAATTGCTTTTGTGCTGTGCAGAAGGTTAAGAGGGAGTTCACATGTTCTGTGAGGGGGAAATTCAGGGAGGAGAAATCAAGGTGGAAGGAACTGAAGTAGGAAAAATTGGTCTAAATTATTCTACAACCTCAGAGAGAAAATAGCATAATAACAGCTTGAACTGAAAACTATAGTTTTTGAAATATTAAGGCTGAAAGGTATTATATTTTTAGGCTGTTTGGCTAAGGTATGGCAACATAAATATTCATTTCAGTAAAGGAGAAATTAAGCCTTCTTTTGAAAAAAGGGGATTGGGTTGTGTATCATCAAGTGTTTTGTACGATAATAGAATGTGCTAGGTGCTATGTGGGTCAGATGTGAAACTTTTAAACAATTATTTTATGTTGTTTATCAGCCAACCCTAGTAGTTTGTCTCGAAAGGAAATATTTGAAATGATTCTCCACTACACCCCAGATTTCCTTCTCAAGGGAGGGGGGAAAATACCTTCAAATGATTTAAACCTGATTTACAGTGTTCTCAAGAACAATGAAGAGGATTAATTCACAGAACTAGTGAGTCTGCTGGGAGGGTCTATATCCTAACTCCCTTCCAGGATTCTCCCAGTAAAGGTGGCCCTCACGAAAGGAGCTTTTGCAGACAATATTATCTGGGCTACTTTAACCGGGCAAAGGCCTGGTGTCTCCTGATAGACTTACTTATTTAAAGCCACTCACCAGTGCCCCAGGCAGTCCCTTATTTTTCTAACTTCAAGAGGAAACCTCTGAGAGGCCCATCTTCTGCTTAAATGGTTGCCCTGCGAGGATTCTGCCTTCACTAAACCTTCTAATCTCTTTTCCTCTAGGGCCTTTCACAGAATAAAGAAAGGGTTTGGGGAGCAGGCCTGTTGATTCCAAGCATCCTCAGTAGCACAAAAATCTACATAACAGACAAGAGGAAGAAGTCTGTGTAAAATAAAATGAGTAATACCAGAATTTGCTCTGTTACTATATTGGGCATAAAAATACTTTTCAGGGTTTTGACTTTCAAATGATGAAGCCCAGTAGGGGTTCACTGAGCACAGGGCAGACTGACACGGAAATAAGAATAATCATTCAGGAGAATGGTCTTTGAAACTTGAGATACCGAACTCAATTGGATAATGAAACACTGGGATCTCCACAGGGTATATTTTCACCTCTATAAAGAACATTCAATTAAATGCTTTTTCATTTAGACAGGAGGGGTGGAGTTACTTTTTTTTTCCTCTCTCATTTCCACAAAAAGTATCTTCTTGGCTCCTGACCCTATTTTCTTTCTGCTTTTTGTGGCCTGTTTTCACTTCCTTTTGAAATCCACAATGCCTGCACACCCTGCCTTCTCACAGGTTGATGGAAAGCCCCCCACATTGCCCTTGGAAATGCTCATTACCAAGGAAAGACACAATGGCTTCACTAGGTGATGCATTGGTGATGCTTTCAGAGGCTTCTAGTGCCTCCATTTCATGGGCCACTTGCTTAGCCAATTCTGAAATGCCTTAGTGCTATGAAGGCTACATTTAACTTAGCCATCTGTGAATAACTCCATCGGAGGTAGATTCAAATCCAAAGTCAAGACTGCTTCCTGGTCAGAATGTCATCCTGTCTCACACAGAGCCAGCAGAAGTGATTTCCTGACATGGGAGTCCAAGTTGTTGTCTCTCCCTTGGGAGCCCTTGGGAGCCCTTGAGAGTGTGTCATGCATTACATGTGGACTTGCTTACAAATCAATTAGCACTTGGCACTTTATAGTGTGGAATGATGTCACATAGCCTATAAGTAGTAGGATGTTGGATGATGATTTCAAAATTAATGTTCATTAAACTAGAAGAGGTATACATTTCTTTCCTAGAGCATGACAAGGTAAGAGCAACACAAGAAACATATGAAGGGCTCCTAAAGATGAGGCCATACAGCTAATTCAACTCACCCTGATTAAAAATCTTTGGGTGCCAGGTTTGGCACTTTGTGCTTGAGACAGCATTCATCTCAAAGGTCTTATAGACTAGCAGAGGGAGCAGAGGATCTTAACCTGGAGTCCAGGATGTAGAAAGATGTTATAAGTGGTCTTTAGGGACTACAGAAACCTCCAGAATGGTAAACTAAATTCATATAAATAAGGGTATGCACACATATGTGCATGTTTCTTGGTGGTGGTGGTGGGGGGGGGGGGTTGTCAGATTCTAGGAGAGATATATGATACCCCCTCACATAAAACTAAGAACTACTGATCTAATATATTTTTACTGTGTATTCTCCAAGCATGTGAGAATGGGTGCTGAATGAATGAATGGTGATTTAATGAGTAAGTGATGGTTTCCATGCTGGGAAGGACACACAGGAGCCCTGTGGGTCTAGGACAGCCAGGTGGTAGAATCTTCTCTTACCTGAGGTTGTAAGTATTAGAGGTCAAGGAATTGATCAAAGTTCAGAGATACATGGTTCACGTTAAGAAAAGTGAACATAGGGAGAACAAAGTGAGTCCTTAAAGCAAGGAGAGGCTGCATGGGTACTTCAAGCCAGAGTAGGTACCAGAGAACACAGCAATAAAAGATTAGAACCAAAAGGTCAGACTGCTCAAGTCCAGGTGCATTATGGGAGGAAGGTGAACAATAAGGACCTACTGAATGTTCATTGCAGCGCTGTTCACAGTGGCCAAAACATGGAAACAACCAAAGTGCCCTGCGACAGATGACTGGATAAAGAAGCTGTGGTACATATACACAATGGAGTATTACTCAGCTATAAGAAAAGATGAAATATTGCCATTTGCAACAAAACAGATGGACCTGGAGATCATCATGCTTAGTGAAATAAGCCAGACAGAAAAACAAAGAACTGTATGACTTCACTCACATGCGGAATATAGAACGAAAGCAACAAAGAAAAAAGAGATGAACAAACAAGTAACCCATGGACACAATCAATAGTTTAATGTTTATTTGGGGATGAGTGGGTCAGGGAGGGAAGACAGGGGAGGGGGTGGGAGAGGAGGGGGGGCAGCTAAATATAAGGTGATGGAAAGAGAAGTCACACTGGGTGGTGTACTTATTATACAACAAGTTGACAATGCACTGTAGAATTGTATGCCTGAAACCTATGTAATCCTTGCTAACAGATGTCACCCCAGTAAATCTAACAATAAAAATGAATTAAAAAAAAAAAAAGACTTGCTGAGGGCTCTGAAGGAGATTTTCAGAACTTGGGTTTGGAATCAGGCAGCCTTGAGTTCAAATCCTGCTCTACTCCTTGTTAGCTTCTCTTTGCCTAATTTCTCCTGCTGCAAAATGGAGATACAACACTACGTCCTCAAAGGGTTACTGAGAGGAATAAATGAAAGAACTCACACAAAATGCAAAGCTATTGCTCAGAATAGGGCTCTGATTGAATTCTAGGGAAGGGTTGGATCTCCTTAAAAGGCTACAATTAGAGTGGACACTCACCACCATGGTCTGATGTCACTTAAGTGTTTAAAAACTCTATTCACATTTATTTCTCTTCTGTACATGCTTACTCCTCCCATATGGCTCTTGCAAGGTATGCTGTTAATGAACTAAATTTACTCTTTCTTTGTATTAATCAAAGTCTCCACATAAGAAATTTCTCCATTTCCCTGTGAGATGACTGCTTTCCTGATAGAGAACTATCAGGAAATCTGATGAGGGAGAAGAATGTTCTCGATCTCCATTTGCCTGCTCTCCCTGTCCTTCACACCATCCTCTCTGCAGCTACAAGCCCTGTTGATTCGGCCTCTACCATGTGGGTTCTCTGGAGTTTGGCAACTTCATCCACATGCAACTGTCTTCTCCAGTTGTTACTGGAGGACTGCGGTTGTCACATGATGAATCTCCTTGTCCCCAGTTCTCTCTTCTTCTACTTTGCCCCGATGGTACTAGACAATTAATCTTCCTATAAGAGCAAGTCAAATGAAGTCCTGTGGACACTTTGTTTGTCACAGAATAAAGGACAAATCCCTCATGTGTCACTGAAGGCCTTTCACAAATTGGTCCAATTGGATTTCCTGATCTTACTTCTCACGCCATTTCTCCATACGTATACCTCATGCTCCAGAACCAACTGAGCAGCAGCCACTTCCTGAAGGGGCCATGTGCTTGCACAGCTTATGCCTGGAATACCCCCTTGCCATTGGCCACCTACTAAAATACCCCCCTCTCCCCCCAACCCCCACCCCTTAACTATCAAGCACTTATAGCATTTGGCTTTTTATTAATATATAGTTGACTGCTTATTTTTCTCTTCTCCAACTAGCTATTATCTCCTTGAGGCAGGCACCATATATTATTTAGTTGTATATCTTTCCAGCACCTGGTTCAGTGTCTTGTATGAACAATGCAGTCAATGCATAGCTGATGAATCAGTTAAGGTGAATGTAGGTTCCATATTTGATTAATGGAGTATTTCCTAAATCAGTGGTTGTCAAAGTGTGGTTTGGTGACCACCAAGGTCCCTGAAACCCTTCAGCAGGTATATGATGTCAAAACTATTTTTATAATATTTCCAAGATACTTTTTGCCTTTTTCACTCTTATCTCACAAATGTATGATGTATGAAAGTTTCATTGATAGGGTTTCAGATTCCAGATCACAATTAGCCTTTAAGAAACTAGAGCTTCTTGAATACCAAAGAAGAATATCCATAGTTATCTAAAAAGGCTATTGAAATGCTCATTACCTTTTCAACTACACATCTCTCTGAGGCAGGATTTTCTTCACTTTCTTCAACCAAACCAATATATCACAACAAACTGAATGCTGAAATAGATACGAGAACCCAGCTGACTCCTATTAAACTATTCATTAAAGAGATTTGCAAAAATGTAAAACAATGACATTCTCCTCACAGCCTTTTTTTTTTTTTTGGAATATGTCACTATGTTTTACAAAAATATGTTATTTATGCTAACATTTAATCGGTGTGTCATTATTTTAAAATCAATTAATGAGTTATACATAGAATGTTCTCAGCTTTAATTTCAAATGTGGTCAATATCCAATACGTAAAACCCACATAAAAAGGTTTTAGAGTCCTCAACTATTTTTAGGAGTGTTAAGGGGTCTTGAGACCAAAACTTTTAAGAATCACACTTCAAACTTTGCTGAATACCAGATGTCTTTAAAACATTCCTCAGTCTACACCATCCTGAACATGCCCGATCACGTCTATAATGTTCCTAGGTATTTTCTAGGGGAAAATAAAGCCGGATGGGAGCAGGGGGAATCATGTTTATTTTTGTTGTTGTTGGGTTTTTCTTTTTTTTGGTATGGGAAAGCCACGTTAAGTAAAATGCAATAGTTAATTTTTTTATGACCTCTCAAAGCTTTTATTTTGCTAATGTTCTTTGTAAATATCTAAGGGCTGTCTGTTGGTTTTCTATTGCTGAGTAACAGATGATCACATATTTAGCTGCTTAAGACAACAGACATTTATTATTTTGCAGTTTCTGTGCTTCAGGTCTCCAGTTACAGCTTATGGGGGTTCTCTCCCTCTAGGGCCCAGCAGGCTGTCACCCAGGTGTCAGCTGGGGCTGTGGTCTTATCAGATGCTCACCTAAGAAAGTCCCCACTGTCAAGCTGAATTCACCCCAGGGAGGTAGAGCAAAGTCTTTTTCCTGTTGGCCATTGGCCAAGAGCTGTTCTTCATGTCCCAGGCTCCCTCAAGTCCTTTCCCTTTCCATAGGCTCGCCCACAACAAGGTCCTTTCACTTCTTTAAAGTCAGCAGTGGAGTTTCCCCAGTGCTAAAGATGTACTTTACCTAGCAAAATAGCTCTATTAGAGAAGTGACACCCCATCTCCTTTTCCATATTCTACTGGTTACAACCAAGTCGCAGATCCTTCCCACACATAAACAGAGGAGACTGTGGTGGGCCTGAACGTGGTGAGGGCAGGAATCGTGGTACCACCATGAGCTACAGGTGTAATCTTCGCCTTGTTCCCACACCAATAATTCTTTTGTGTGCATATTAAGGTCCAGAAGCCCTCTTTGAGAAATGTTGATCTAAAGCATTCAGTATAATTTAACATACTACATTCTCCCAATGTACTCTGTGTATGTGTGTGTGAGAGAAATACAATTTTAAACTCCACTAATCAGTAAGTCAGTACACACTGAGAGCTTCAGGATTGTGTAGATGAGGAAGCAATCCTTCATGTACAGTGAGCAATAGTTAAAGAAAGAACATCGCCCTTAAGCAAAGGTGGGGGCTGTTCTGAGACAGAGGCTGTCGAACCTATTATTGCCTGGTCACCCTGATTCTCCACAGGAGCATGCCCACATGTCTGTCCACAGAAAGGAGACACTCGCTGTGCAGACTGTTCAGAAATGAAGCCCAAAATGGGGACCTGAGGTACGTGGCTCTCAGAACATGAAGAGTGGCCTACAGTGGCCCAAGACTCTTAGAAGGGGAAGAAATCACTTAGACCCATGGGCTTTGTACAGAAAATTCTGTTTCTCAAATTAAATATTAATTGACAATCTCTTGACTAAAACAAACAACAATAACAAAAAGAGCGCTCTGCTATGGTAGAAATGGGGTGTCCCGCCCACTAGAATTTCCAATTGTCACCTCATCTTTCTACAACCTAAAATGTCCTTCGAAACCATTAGTATTTCTTTTGCTCAGCTCCCTCACTAAAAATTGAAAAACGAAAAAAAAAAAATTGAAAAAACAAAACAAAACACAACTGAGCACCCAGGAATTGAAATACCACCAAATCTGAACCATGCATTCTTGGGAGATCTCCTTAATATAATCCACATTGATCCTCAAAGTTAGGCTACATCTCCTCACAGGGTACAATGGCCTTTTGTACACTGTGTATGCTCCAATATCACCTTCAGAAGACCCTCCCTCATGAGTTCACAGTCACTGTCATTAACTCCCAGGCTTAGGGAATCAGCCTGAATTAGCTCTGTGTAATTAACCAGAGAAGCACTTACATTTTGTGACATCTCTAATTTCTGGGAGCAACCCAACCACATAAAAACTGAAGACTGACTGGCTCCCAAATCTTCCAAGACACTCTAACAGAGGGAGTGGGGGGAGCATGAAATCCCCAGAAGAGACGGGAAAAAGCCAAATGCATGCTCATCAGGACAGCCTTATGAACTTGAATCTAACCTCAGCTCCATAGCTCTTTAGATGTAACAAGAAATGGTCAAGGCAGCAAAACAACAACAACAACAACAACAAAAACAAACCAACAAAGCAAGCTCCTTTGGAACACGGGGGCAAGTCTAAAAGAAAGCACACAATCAGCAGCCTGGTGAGGGATTTGACCTGGAAGCTCACCTCTACCTGTGCCTAAGCCCTGCCCGTGTTCTTGCCGACATCTTCCCACAAAAGTTGATCAAAACGCTTAATGAGCCAAAAAGCATTAACAGTTGGGCATGCGAACAATGCCATTGATTCTTGCTTCTTTAATTGGATTCAAATAGCACCACCTGGGCTCCACATAGCAGGCTCTCTCCTGCGCTTTGTCACACAGCCCTATAATGCACCCTGTTCCAGAGAGCCAAAGAGCCTGGCAGGAGAGGAGACAGAGCTGTGAGATCAGCCAGCTTTGCCAAATTCACAAACACTGGCGGCTAAGCCTATAGATAGAATGAGGTAATTTCATGCAAATGCTCTCTGCTATTCCCTGAGCTCCATGATTAGAGATGTCAGAAAATGTAAGTGCTCCTCTGGTTAATAACACAAAGAACTAATTCAGTCTGAGTCCCTAAGCTGGGAGTTAAGGAACAGCAGCGGCTGTGCACTTGCAGAGGGAGGGTCCCCATAGGGTGATGCTAGAGAGGGCCAGGTGTGGATAGAGGCTGTGGTACCCGAGAGGGGAAACAGAGCGAGCATATGAGGGTCACTCTGAATTACATTGAGGTGGTGTCCAAAGGCTCACGTGGCTCTCAGGCTTGGCCATCTCCCAGGTACTTGCTGGAAGTATGAACAGATGTAATGGGCAGTAATGAGTTTATTCTGCTGCTTGGAGAGGGCTATTCCCAGGCCAATTCAAGACTGCAGGGTTTGGGGAAAAAATCTGGAAAATATGTGCAAAGGATACACCTCTTCCCCACCGCTCACACCCCTGATCTGGAAAAGACACTTGGTCCCTAAATATATGTCTCCTAGTTTATTGGTCACATATTTCTCCATTTTTATATGCCAAATGATATTTGGTCATAGTCTCCAGAGGACATTGACTTATTATTGAAACACAGTATTGTTTGGAAATGATTTTACACCTTGCAAGTGGTATGTAGCAATAGAATGCTTTGGGGGAAATCAGATGGCACCATTTTCCTACTTACTATGTCGTAGGTGTAACACCATCATTACATGTCAAATTTTGGATTTTCAGATTTTAACTTTCAGATTATCCTGAAGTATCTATGATGTTTTTTTGAGATTGAAAAAACATGCATCCTCCCTCCTTCCCCCTCCACATGGTCATTGGAATACACCTTGATTCCTAACTTTCCTAAGAGACAGAAAGGAAATTAGGAATCCATATGTGGCTTTATTGGTTACCAAATTTTTCGAAGAGAACTTAAGATTGTTGACAGACAAATCTCAAGATAGATGGTATATGTTATTAAAATCAAGAGCACAATTACTTTCATTGTCTTGGAGGCTGACTAAGGATTGGGTCCTGCTTTCCCCCACTGGCTATAAGGACTTGTGGAAGCCCATTAATCTTTCTGGGCTATATATCTTTCTAATCAGTCAATTTAGAAAACTAATACTTCTGCTGCTAATGTTGAGGGTTAGGTGACATAATGCATACATCAAGCATGTAATAAATGCTCAGTAAGTATCACCTAAATTATTTTTAATTGATTTGCATAATTAGAGTCCACTACCCAGTTCTTTGCAGTAAATACTCAGAATTTCTCTATTATCCTCAGGTATTGACCGACCTACATTAGCCCTCTCCAGTGACATTTTCTTCCACATAATGTAATGAGTCAGGTGGGTCACATTTTCTGTCTTCCCCTAGGACATATGTTCTGCTGGGTTTTTTGTTTTTGTTTTTGACAGTGTAATATATACCAGTAAATTGGCCATGCCCAGCTATATAAATGGGTAAGGCGAAAAAGTCAAATAAATTATTTAAAAAGTTTGGAGAGTCTGTTTCCAGGAAAATTCCACCTACAGATATTCTCCTTTCCCAGCCTGAGACCAGCCTCAGTGGAGAACAGTCTTTAATAGTAAGCCTCTGATTTTGTTTTGTCATGTGAGATAAAAGAGCTTTTAACAAGTGAATTGTATTTTATTTTATGGAGCTATCTATTCCAAATAAGTAGAGCCATGACTCACTGGAAATTATGAATCCTCACATACCCCTGTTGATTTATAAGTCTTTGAGGCCACACACAAGTGAGGGATGTTTTACTGCTAAGTATTCACAATTCTTGTCCAACTACCCTTGAAAATAACAGTTTTCTGATTTGGAGGAACACAGATACATTGAAAGTGAGCCCTCTGGCATACATATTTCCAGAAATGAGTTTACACATTTTCAGTGAGATAGTGTCAAGTTTTTCCCACAGATTATCCTGAAATATCAATGATGGTTTTTGAGATAGATTTAAAAAAAAAAATCACCCTCCTCCACTCATACTGTCAGGAGAAGAGTATGCCTCAACTTCTAACTTTTCTAATAGAAAGGGAAAAAATTGTAGTCAATTAGAAATCCATGGGTGGCTTTACTGGTTATCAAATTTCTGGAATAGAATGGAAGATTATAGACAGATGAATCTTGAGCCAGGCAGTATGTGTTATTAAAATCAAGAGCATGATTAATTAGTCATTTACTTAAAGTGATTTATCTTGTACCTCTCTCTACTGGTGTTGGAATTGCCTGCTGTGGACATCAGGTGTACCACTCTAGCATGAATACTAATCAAAGTCCACAGAAGTGCAGATTAAGGGTGAATTTGAGCTTCACTGAACATCCATTTTAAGAGCTGATTTTTATTAAGTAGCCTTGAAGTCAAGAAGCCAGTAAAACTGCAGAGTTTTAAACCAGTTATGGCTAAACTGCCCCAGTCACAAATGAGCCAAGTGCCAACCTAAGCCTACCTATCTGGGACCTCAGGGCTGCCTTCCTGACCTGTGTCTAAGTAAGAGAGTTCCATCTCTTCTCCATCCCACATATTTCTCCAATCCATCCCACTTCTTTCCATTTCAACTGCTACTTTTCTTCTGAAAGTGCCCTCCGCAGTGCCTCTGCCTAGATAATTCTTTCTGTCTTCCTATCTGTAATTTAAATGTCATTTCCCCCAGAAAACATCCTTGCTTCCCCTTTACCTTGCCCTAGAGATAGTTTCCAGCTTTCATGGAGCCCCATAGTTTTCCCTTTATAGCCCATATCAAAATCATCATTAATTACTTTATAATTAGCCATTAGCTCTCTTTTCCCCTTCCCTAGATTTTAACTAGTATGGGTTATATCCTCAGTTCCTCAGTGCAGGGTTCATTATCGTTTGACCCTCTCAAGAAATTAGGGGGCCAAACAATAATAATGAAAGCCATATGTTGAGGAGCCCACTAACTGCCCACCCAAATCAGTGCCCAGCGAGTTCACAGATGGACTACATTTCCCAAACTCCCTTAATAAGTAGGTGGTCATGTGACTGGGAATGATGTGCCATTTCTAGGTGCAGACCATAAAAGCTTCTGGGAGCATTCTGGCTGGCTGGGATATTGCTGTCTAAGGTCACTTTGAAAGTCAGTTGTTGAAAATAACAGAGCCACCCATCCGCCTTGGTTTCTTGTGGGAAAAAACCACAGGAAACCTTAAACACACACACACACACACACACACACACACACACAAACCCCACAAGGACCTAAACTGCTGGTCCAGAGCTGCTGTTGAGCAGAAAGTAAACTTGGGTGCTTGGACTGAAATTTCAAGGTAACTTGGTTACTGCAACTTAGCCCATCAGCATTAATACATTAGGATACTAGAATTCCAGGACTTGGAAATGAGTGAAAAAAGGCCCATCCCTCAATACATACTCATACCTCCATGAGCATATACGTAGATCCTGTGGAGGTAGAAGAAAAATGAATCCAATTTCTGACAAAGTATAATTATATATATATATATATATATATATATATATATATATATATATATATATGTGTGTGTGTGTGTGTGTGTGTGTGTATATATATATATATAACTTTAAAATTTCTTTCTATTTATCTTTATTTATTTCTCTTCCTCTACCAACTCAATCTCCAATAGCTACTAGACTATTCTGATTCTTACTACTTCTTGGTAAGAGAGCCTCCACTGCCTCTTACATTTCTCCTGATTATCCTTACATGCTGTCCTAGTAATTTCACAAAAAGCCCTGGGTGTGGATGAGCCCTCACAGTTATGAGGGCGGGACTTCCCAAAGCAATAGAAAATCAGGCCGTCTTCTCAGTGAAATTAGAATCTCATCTAGCAAGCAATTCTATTTAGTTCAGTGCAGAATTTACTTTTGCCTCTAAGACAGTTCAGGGATAGAAAGAATCACAGGACAGATGTTTCAAACAAATAAAAAGTTTTTCTCTATATCCTTGAGGTTTCTGTCAAGTAATCTCAGGGCTGGGGCCCCACCTCCTGGCAGTTACCTCTTTGAGCCCTCATGGTCCAATCTCTAACTCAAGCTGAGTGGAAGGCAGGCTCATGCAGTTTTGCAAGCTTCTGCTGAGTGAGTTAATCTAGCTGAGTTAATGAAGATACAGCCACTTAACACAATCAGAGAGAGCCTAATCAGTCAGAAGCTTGGAGCTTTGTGGCCAGGGAGCACACCCTTCCCTGCCTAGCTTACCTTTGGCCGTGGAAACCTCTGTATTTATTAGGAGTACCTGCTCACAGGGTTGTGGGGCCTTTGGCCCCAAATGGGAAAAACAGAGCACTTTCTGGCTCTGAGTGTGGTTCTTCCACAGGAAATGTCCCTTGGTGCCAACCCTGCAATAACAGAATGGAACATTTTCTCACATTGAGCCACACCTGTTGTCAACAACCATTTGCTTCCAATCTATTCAAGCTCCATGGGGGTAGCAGACAGTATGGGTCTCAGGCATTTTCTGGGTCCACAGCACCTGAGAAAGCTCCACAGATTCTATGTTCTTGTTTGGGAAGTGGAGTTGCCTCTGGTAACAGCTGTTGTGTTTCAATAGAGACCAGAGGCCTCTGGGAAATTTATAAAGGCCTCACCCAGAACACCATGTTGAGGCAAGTGCCAGGCCCTTGGAAAGGCAGCCTGTGCCTGTTAGGATTCCTGCAGATTCAACAACAGCAGGAGCAAAGCAGAAAGAAGGCCAAGATTGATAAATGTTTGCTAAATGATTATTTTAAGGATGGGTAGTTGTATGTATGGATTAAAGACTATATTGATGGATGAGATGGCTGGTGAGTGGGTGGATGCATGAAAGAATGAGTAGATAAATGAACTTATAGGTAAATAGATAGGTGGATAAATGGGTGGATGAATAGGTAGGGATGGATAGATAGATAGATAGATAGATGTGTGGATAAATGGGTAGATGCATTGGAGAATAGATGGTTCGATGAATTGATTGTTGAGTGGATGGATGGATGGATAGATAATAGATTAATTGATGGGTGGGTGTGTAGCTAGATGAATGAATTACGACTTTAACCATCAAGGTGCCAATGTATACATCAACAATATAGCTTACTTCCAGTAAAATAATATCCAACCAGTAATTCCTCGAATAAACTTACAAAACTGGAACTGCCAGCAAATGAAACAGTCAGCAGTCCCCTTGTGGCCTGCATTCTCTAGAGTGAAGAAATATGGAGAATGCTGTAATTTCAGTCTAATTAGCCAATACATGAAATGTTTCCTTGTGGCAACCAAACAGCATTGCTCTGATAATAGTCAAATCTGTTTCATTATCCTAAAAAAAAAAAATCATTTCCTACATGTTGAAACTGCCCCTTTTATTCTTCAGAAATGATACTTAAAATGAACTTAGAGGCAAGCTGCAGAAGATGAGTTTAAAACAAAAATTGATACCAAGGGAAATAAAGGAGTCAAGCCCCAAATCACCTGCATTTCTGGGTAATCTTTCCAAAACAGTCCCTTCAGATACCAGGATAAGAGAACTGACTCCCTCAAATGTGTCCATGTTTCAAAGCTGCAGTCCCCAGTTAATCAGAAAATAAGAGAATATACAGTGCTATTGTCGAATGTAGAATGAAACATAACCCTTGTTTGTGTGTGTTGGGTTATTGCACCTCTTATTACCACTACTGTGTTAAAGACATCTGTCCTTCCTCTCAGGTAACAACAGAACAACAAACCAGTTTAAAAGAAAAAAGCTGTCAGTTTGGATAAAATTAGGTTGTTTTATTTTTTATTAAACAAAGGAAGCTAATCATGCCAATTGTAATTTTAGTAAGTTATATCTAATGTGAGTTTATTAAACTATAAATTTTCCCTTGAGCTAAACTAATGACCACTATTAGGTATGCTACTCTATTTTACATGATCAAAATATTCGAAGAAATAGGATGAAAATTATAGATAGCTATAATTACAAAGTGTCAGCATCACCTGGAATCAATTTACTAATATGTCAGCTCGGGCGTGGGGAAGAGTCAGTTTAAAATGTGCAAAAGGCACGCTGCATGGGCTGCTGTCATTTATCCTTTGGAGACTGTCAAGACGGAATATTTATATCCTGTGCTGCCCTGCACTTGTTTCTAGCCTGCTCACTACACCTTTTATCAGAGAGCCAGAGAAGGATGTCAAGGAGAGAAAACTCTTCCACCTTTTCAAATGCCCAGGACCTTACCTAAATTTTTGCAGGGGAAGTGGAGACATAACTTTCAAATAAACCAATTCTGTTGCACTTGAGTCTATATCTGTGGTTTTCTCTTAAATGCACAGCCTTGACCTTCCTTTATCCCCAATTTCTGTATGTGAAAGAGAACAGGATTCTGGAAAATTAGATTTTAAGTCAGGGTTTCAACTGTGCCTGTTTTGTTTAGGTAATCACCAGTGTACCTGAAATCATGGGCAAAATGAATTTGTTTTTGGCACAAGGGCAGAGATCGCCTCCTCTAAAGTGTACCTGTCAGGGACAGGCACAACTAACATAAGATGTGTTGGCTCCTCAAGGGACTCATTGATTCACAGGGGTGTCAAAGGTACCTGTGTGATGAGACAGGATGAGAGCCCTGACCTTCCCCCTTCCCCTTTCCTGCAGTTACCTCCCCCCAATATCCTTCTCTATACAAAAGATATGGGAGGGTGCATACACATTCACACGATAACATACTCAAGTGCTGCACTCCGCAACCTCAACAACTCTCACAGTTTGATTCTGGTGGGGAGGGAGTGCCTGGAGAAACTCCCAAGGGCAAGCTGGTTTACAGCAAAATTAATTACCAGATGACTTTAAATCCTTATTTCCCATTTTTTCACTTTCTCTCCTGCCCACTCCAGCCCTGACCATTGGAGCCACTGATCATCCTTCTAGGTCCACTCCAAAAGCTCTTATGCACAATCTACCGTAGTTTGCTGTGTATAATGTGCAATTTTTGCCCAAATTTGGGGGGGGGGGGAATAAGGATGCACATTATACATGGGTAGTACTAATTTTATATCTATATAAATGCTTTTAATTATTTTATTTATGCTTGTGAATTAAAAGTATAACTCTAGAAATCAATAATGATATCCATATGCAAAATAAGAGGTTGTAAGATGATCACCATTTTTATATACAAAATGTATACATAAAATTTCTTGTACTTTATATCTGTTCTTGTGCTTTGTAATTATTTGTTACATAAAATTCCTTGTACCATAATATTTTTAAAAAATAAATGCTAAAATTCCTTTATAATACAAAAAGCAAGTACCTAAATATAAACAACTCAAAATTTGAGTTAAAAAATTAAAACAAAACTTTTTTTTCCTGAAAGTTTGGACCAAAAAAGTGGATGTGCATATACATGGGAGCACATAAATCCACTATACATGGCAAAATACAGTAGTCCAGATTCCTTTTGTCCCAAGGGAACAAGAATCTTTCCTACAAAACACCAGGGAATAACCTCGGCTGTGCCAGTAGTCAGATTTGACAGCGACCTTGGACTCAGCAGGAATGCCTGGGGCAGCCTCTGCTCTGGGTGGACAGCACCGGGTAGCAGCCAAGTGCAGCGGGAGTGACCACAGGTCCTGAAGCTGGGCTGCTGCTGACCAGCTGTGTGCACCTTGGTTTCCTCACCTATAGAGAAAATTGTATCTACCTCCTAAGGGATTAAATTTACCAAATGCTTAGAATGGAACCTAGCACACAGTAAGTGCTTTTTGCATATTTACTACATTTAAAAAAAAAAAAAAGAAAACTTCTAATAGGCTGATTACTCCAGCCTCACCTTCTCCCTCTCCAGTCTTTTACATTTCAAAGTTTCCTTTCATCTCTGCCACAAAGTCCACTGTCTTTCTTTGCTCTCTGGGATTTCAATCTTTCTATCCAAGATTGATTAATGTGCCCAGCAATACCTAGGGCTCATTCCTAATCATTCCCTTTCCTCAGACCTGCACTTCTATTTAAAACTATCCGGAATTGAAGACCACAGATACTTCAGTTCCTGAGAGTCAGCAACCTAAGCATTTTAAATCCACTATTGAAATAAGAAAAGGAGGTGGCAGTCTTTGTGTTAGGTTTGGAAATTATTAAATGTGGGTTCCTGTTGCCTTGTGTGCATAAAGCATAAAGCTGTTGTAAATAATGAGGGCTCTGCATAGGTCTGAGTTCAAATCTACTAATTCTGGGAAGGAAATGCATGGAATAATAAATAAGGAAGGGGTATCTACCTGCCAATCATATGTAATAAATACTTCCTGGTGATCATGATCACATCTTAAAGAAAAGAGGCAGATTTTTGTTTGTTTTTGGTGTGATTCCAAAGGCCATTCCCAAAGAGGAGATGCCACAAATTCTTAGTCAAAGTTTGCATCGTGAATGAATATAAAGCCTACCATTCCAGAGAGACTACTTTAAAGGTTAGCACTAATTATGTAGAAAGGACATAGCAACATGGAAATGCTCCTATTATCCAAAACTTAGTGGAAATGTTGGCTTTAGCATCATGGATCAAAGCAGGTGGATACAAAGTTATTGAAAGAGACTTAATATTTCTAGACCAGCAAAATTTGATTGCTATTCTGGGTTTTCCATACTGGGATGCTCTTAACCTATGAAGGGTATGTAGATAGGTACAAGAAAATACACGGACTTTTCAAGACAAGCTAGATTTTCTGGAGAAACAATGCTACTTACTCAGTGTAAATAATTTGAAGCATTATTTTGTATTAGCATAATCACAGATATTGTGGCAGGCAGTGTTGGAATTTCCATAATCCCCCCTCCCCATATACATGCCCTTGGGTAATCCTCACCTGCTGAGTATGGAGTGAACCTCATGATTTGCTTCTAATGAATGGAAAACAGCAAAAATGACAGGATATTGCCCATGAGTTAGACGCTGAAGACTGTGATTTCTGTCCTGTTGGCATTTTGGCTCTCTGATTCTTCTCACTTATCTGCTCTAAAGGAGCATGCTGCCATGTGGTTAGCTGCCCTGCAGAGAAGTCCATGAGGCAAGGAACTGAGGGTTTCCCTGGCCAACACCCAGCAAGGAAGTAAGGCCATCAGTCTAATAGGCTGCAAGGATAGGATCCTGCCAACAACCCCATGAGTGAGCTTGGAAGTGAACCCCCTCCCCCCCAGTCAAGTTTTGAGAGGACTACAGCCTTGATTGTAGGCAGAAGACCCAGCTAAGCTGCACTCAGATTCCTTACCCGCATAAACTGTGAGATAACCAAGGTTGTGATTTTAAGCCACTAAGTCTTAGAGTAATTGTTATGTAACAATAGGTAACTAATGCAGATACATTATGAAGCAGGGTACAAAACTGTCAAGAAAGACAAGGCCTGTTACTTCTCCTTAATTTTTCAGTATGCCCCAAATCCCACAACTCTAGGTGGCACCATTACACAATGATGGGAACTTGTGTAACATTAAAGCCGTGGGACCATCTTTGTACTATATCTTTACATCTTTTTTATTTTCAGCTCTGCAACATATTAGCTACCTGATGTGCATCAGGTCCTCAATCCCTAGTTTCCTCATCTGTACAATGAGTGCAAGAATCTTGGCCTTATCAATTTTCTAGGGAAGGTAAACCAGATGTTTGTGTAAAGAACAGTATATGGCACTTAGCAGAAACTCACTGTGAGTTCCACAATTCTGAGATCTGGCTTCAACAAGAGTCTCCAAGGCTTGAGTTCTGTGCAAAGCACTAAGAAACTTAGTTCTCTGTTTTCTCTGGCAGAGGAAAGAGGAGCCCAGCCACCTCAGAGCTGCTCTGCTTTCCCCAGGCAGTTCTCCCATGGTGTGTGATTATACCATTAAGTACCAGGTGTTTAATTTTGAAAGAAAACCAACTCCATGGTCAACCTATCTAGGTACAATGAAAACAGAAAACAGAACATGGATTTAACTTTTTCATGCAGTGCTCTCCAAATCAAATAGATTCTTATTTGAAAAGAAAGTAGGCTGTTTGAATATTATTAAATTTACCACTATGTCCAGCTGGTCCTTTTGTGTTCCCCTATTTATTACAGTAATGTCTACAGATTGAGAGACTCCCACTAAGCATGGTGGCTTATTAAAAGCAATAAAGGGCTCCTGCTAACTTGAGCACCAACTCTGTGCTGGGCATTTTTGCATAGAGGTTTTGATATGATCGCAAAAGTACGTGGCATAAATAGTGCCCTTTCCTACGGCTCCTTTCACACCCCCATCCATTCACATACACACAAAAAGGCATAAGGCTGTGTCCCAAACAGAGTCTAGTTAGGAACATACAAAAGGATATTTCCTCCAACAGGCACTCAAGCAACGAAGGAAGGTACTGATGTCACAGGTATCAACTGTGTGCCTGGCCCTGTGCTGGGAGCTTACCACAGTGTGTCTCAGGGAGGCTGTGAGGCATAGGAGTTAAGGTTATTTATTAGGTGAGAAGCCAAACTGTCTGGGTTTCAGTCCTCGTTCCACTACTTACTTACTTACTTACTTACTTACTTACTAGAGAAACTTGAGGATCTTAATCTCTCTGTGGCTCAGGTTCTTCAGCTATAAAATGTGAACAATAGAGTACTATCTCAAAACATTGCCATAGAAATTAAACGAGGCAACAGATTTGAAACACTTCATTCATCTTACCAAATAATTGATAAATGTTAGCAATCTAAACCTTGACATAGCCTAGGGGTGGGAGTGATTCTACCTCATTTTACAGAAGAGAAAAGTGAAGGTCAGAGAAGGCAAAATGTATCCCTAAGGTCATATAGCAGGTGACAGAATAGAATTCAAACCCACACATGACTGAACCCAAAGTTGTGACTACTGTAACTACTGAATTATGAGGCTCTGCTGATTCTCTTGTAGATAATGATGAGAGTGACCACAAAATGGCCATTTCCTATGTCCCAGATATTGTCCCTGACTTGGTTTTTATGAAGGAGAACTAACACTCTCTTGTATACAGGTTCTGAGACCTGTGTGTGTTTGTGATTGTGGCATCACTTCCCCTATCCTAGCTGATACAGCAGGCACACTGTATTTCCAGGCTTCAAACCCTAGAAAGTGAGAAAAACAATAAATTTAACACAGGGTGGTGGTGAGAATTAAGTTATAGCAGATAAAATCTACATGGAATGACGTAGCACAGGGCTAAGCATGTGATAAATGCTCAATAAATGCTTGTCGAATATAAGAAGAGAATTACTTTTCTGAAGGTAAAAAATAAAATCTCTTGAAGAATACAGAGTGACAGCTGGCAGCATACAGTACTTATTCTGTGCCAAGCATATTTCTAAGGGCTTTGTGCACACAGACTCACTTATTTCTTAAAATAACAGATGAGAGAAGTACTACAAGTATCTGTAATTTACAGATTGACAAACCAAGGCATATATGAATGAAAGAACAGAACTAAAGTCACATAGCTGGGTCTTACACCCAAGCAGTGTTGCCCAGAGCCTACATTGTTGACCTAATACTGGCTAGCAGATTTGGGTTTTTTGTTTGTTTGTTTTTAAGGTAACTATCAAGTAATTACATAGATGTAAAGAAAAACAACATTCCCGGATTAAAATTAGAAAATGCAATGTTGGCAACATAATGAAGATTGCATTTTCAATTTGCTTCAGCAAAGTTAATTCATAATGGTAAGTGAACATACATACACATGAATTTACATATATAGGAGAAAACACAAAATGTATTGAAGATCAGTGACACTTGAAAGGCAGCTCTGTTATGAGATAAACACAAACTAAAAGTACCCCAAACACAAAGCTATACTATACTTATGCACAAAGGAATCTTCCAGATGTATCTGTACTATGTTATAGGGCCAAGTCCATCTATTACATCTTCCTGCAGGACTATTTACGTCAAGGGATCCCTGTGGGCCTAGAAAGGCAGAGCATGGCAGGAATGAAGCTACAGTGGCAACCTTCCAGACCCTTCCACACATCCTCACCACTGACCACTAATCAATCCAGACATGGACAAACCAGAGAAAGGAAAGGAGGAACTTTTACAAAGAGGCAGCGCTCACAGCAAAGAAAACCACAAAGAACAAGAGGGTCATTTATCTCCGTTGCCACAGGAGGGTTCAGACAGCCTGACTGTAAGTGCTTCTGTAGGCTCAGCACCACCACCCCCAGGTCTTCTCTGCCCTTCTCAGTCTCTGCAATCTTTGTCTAGGGCCCCAGCCTTGAGCTGATTCTGAAAGAAGGAAGTGCATCCAGAACTCCATCACTTGGGGGGAAACAAGTACCATCATTTGCAGCCACTCCTTTTGGGTGCCCATGCTCCCGCTGCATTTCCTTTTCTGCTAACCAGACCATGTAAGATTAAGGTAATCTTGGGGTAGCCTGTTGACCCCCTTACCATCTTTTGCACCCATCACCTTGGCTCAGTCCACAGAGGCATTCTGGCTTTGTTATTAAAAGCTTTGCCTTTGGAATCTGACTTATGGTATTCAAAGCTCAGCTCTTCTCCTATGATTTTGGGCAAGTTACTTCTCTCAACCTCAGATTCATCATCTGTAAGAAAAGGGATGATGAAGATGATGGTGATGTTGTTGTTGATGATGACAATATCACCTCCCAGGGCTCCTAGGAAGAGTAATCAAAGTAAAGCCTCTAGCTCAATGCCTGGCGCTGTAAGTGCTCAATAGTTTCATGAGTTATTATCTCAGTTTTCCCCAGATTTTGTCTGCTTAGCACTTCTATCCAAGCCACCTCCAGGTTTAGACTCAACTCCAGCTGGTCACCTTCCTTCTCACCTTTATTTGTGATCCAATGAAGTCCCTTGCCCCATTGTCGTTACCTTCTCATGGGGAAAAAATAGCAGTTGACTGCCCAGGAGAGGAGAAATGAACACTGAAAGTGCTGGTGGCAGAATAGGTTAGTAACAGCCTTTCGCAAAGGCCTCAGGCAACCTCTGCCCAGACCCTTAGAGAAACCATCCCACTAGGTCCAATGACACCAATTTAAGTCATCTTTCCTAAGTAAAAAGTCCTAAACTTTGAAAAGCTTTATGTACAATGATAATCAGTTTAGCCTCATGCTTTTTGTATAATCAGCACATAGTACATTTTAATAGATAAGTTAGAATATTATTTATTATTGCAAAAAATTGGAAAGTACCTTGATCTCAATAAACACAATGGAATAGATAAATGTTACGAGGCTGCCTTAGATTTTTAAAAAAGTGACTATTAAAAATTATGCTTGTAAAAAATTATAAAACAATGTGAAAAGGTTTGTGAAGTGGAATAAAACAAATTTTAATTTAAAGTCACAAGTAAAAAAAATAAAATCACAAGTTAATATTTTTAAACATACAGAGAAAAAAAGACACTGGAAGCACTGGAAACAAATGTGCCACAATAAGGAAATGCTTAACTAAGATATGGTATAACTCGGCTGAGGATTATTATGCAGCCATTGGAAGCTGTGTAAAAATTATAAAGTGGTATCATCTATGAAATGGCAATATACCTCAAAGCATACTTATTGCTAATGCAATTATGCAGTCTAAGCTTATGATCATTTCTTAGCAGAATATCGAATATATGATTTGGGATGAGCCCAACTATATGAAAACCACACCAACGCAAAAATGCATGGATAAAGTCACAGGGATATAATATACAGCATAGGAAATATAGTCAACAATACTGTAATAACTTTCTATGGTGGCAGATGGTAACTAGTCTTAACATGGTAATCATTTTATAAGGTATTCAAATGTCAAATCTGTTGTACACCTGAAACTAATATAATGCTATATGTATAAATATTATATGTATAAATATTATACTGTTGTACACCTGAAACTAATATAATATTGTGTATAAATATTGTATGTCAATTACATGTCAATAAAAAAGTATGCATAAAAAAAATCTAAGTAACTACAGTAAACTGTTAAGAATGATCATACTTGAGCTGAAACCTTTGAGTGGTTTTCTTTATTCTCCTGTTTTATGTTTCAAATTTTCTCTAATTAAGGAGAATTACTTTGATAATAAACAGCATTTCTGATTGATTGGTGGAGAAACAACAGCACAACATGCATACAGATACAGTCACAAGTACACACAGATGAAATAAGGAAGGGAAACGAAGGGAGGACATTACTATTCAAATTCTCCTCTCTTTAAATGTTTTCCAGTTTTGTCTTTTAATAAGGCTAAATCACAGCCATGTACTATGGCAGGTAGCAGCTCCACCTAACCAGAGAACCCACTCAAAGATAACTTCTCAAGTCCTGTTTACACTTCGGCTGTCACCTCAGCTCTGGCAGCATTAGCTGGGACAGCAGTTGGGCCATGAAGTATACAATTCAAGAGTAAGAGAATTCAGAACTCTATGCTTATTGAAAATCCAATCCAGCCTTCCTTGCCTGTGCAGTTTGCACCATGCATTTGTGGGCTTCTCGAATCTCACCTTTGAAATTAAATTTCCCCTCTGCCATTGCTGTTGCATTCTGTAGGTTAAAGTCCATTGTTTCTAACTGAATTTTGCTTTTTAATTGCAATACATTCAGATACATATGTTCTTGCTGATGCATTAGAAAAACTAGCTCAGTGGAGACCCATTGATTCTCTACGTGGTGGTATACATTTCCTTCCATAACAATTACTCATTTGCAAGCATGAAGGAAAAGCTAGGGGATCATGAAAGAAGTCAGTTCCCCTCTCTCCCTCCAGCAGCAACTATTACAAGAAAAAGGTAGCACTCATCCTGAGTGATATCCATTCACCTATATCCTGGGTGGCATCATGAGACATAAATGTCAACAGCCACAGACATCCTTTTGAATGTTACCAACTTCCAGACAGCTTCCTCAATTAGAGGTTCTGCCTGGCATCCATAACGATGCAGGTATCTTCCCTTATTTCTTTTTCTTCCCTGATATGAGGGCATGATGCCTTTTTAATATCCCATTTCCCAACACACGACAGTACAGTATATAAAACCTGCCATCTGGCTCTTCCTTTTTTTGATGAAGACATTTACATTTTCTTGGTATAATTAGTATTACACAGTAACTTGTCAATATTCTTACACCATGGCACCAAATACCAGTTTAAGTGTACCTGCAACTCTGATGATTTATTTGTTGCTGCATGCTTTCAAGCACTGGTGAGAGATAATTACCAGGGAGATTATTACATGGTGTTGGGTCAATTAAATATAATAAAGCTATTTGCCTATGACATGATTCAATCTAAATGATATCAAATGGTCAGACTTATTGAAGACAACATGGTGACCCCACAGATTAGACCTAACCAAAATAGAATTCTGCTAATGATGTGTCTAAATTTGATGTTCTATCTAAATTTCACTAGCCATCTTTCTAAATCAGAGATGTCATTGCAACGATCACTCTTGAGCATTTGTGCCCAGCCATCATAAGAAAGCAGGGGACATTCAAACTACCTTGAAATGTTGGCAAAATGCAAAATATTAAAGGTGTGAAACGGAGTCTCCTACACTGGATTGCTTCTGATATTCTTTGTTGGACTGAATCAGAGTCAGTCTTAGTTAAGAACAGTCTGATGGGTTAGAGAGGTAAGAACAAGAAGAGGTAAGAGACCGATGGCCAGGGGCTGTTGGACCAGCTCTCTCCTCCAATGGAGATATCGCTAGGCTATAAAGACAGCCCTAAGCACTAGGCTGGGAGTACAGTGGACAAAACTTTAGGGATAAAGTTTCCTACTTTAATTTTAGAACAACAAGAACACAGATTGATTCTACATAATATTTTTGAAGACAACAACAACCATAACAACAACAAAAAAAACCCCGCACCTTATACTATGAATGTTAATGGCTGGATGTGACCATGCTAAAGCAGTGAAATGCCAATAAAATGAAATGTCCAATTCCCATTTCCTTGACACAGCTGACAGACACAACTGCCACAAAATCTAAAGAGACCAAAATGGTCAATTTAGTCAAATACACATTAAGTTCAGTCCTTCATGTCAATAAAATGAATTGCTAGAATGACTGACCAAGTGAGAGGTGTCATTTGCAATCAGTAGGTATCATTGAGGCCTCTCACCTACAGGTCACCATAGGGAACAAAATAAATATCTTATGAAACATTGTCCCAGTCAATAGTAAGAGACTACCTTGAAGTTTGATTGAAAAAATAAGACATATATTGCACAATTATGTAGCAAGGAGAAGCATTCCCACCAGCCACAAGGAAAATCCATCTAGTTACTTAGTATTTAGACAACTTAACACATGAGAGCAATAACTGCTCATAGCTTCCCTCAACTGCCTCCTGAACTATCAGCCTCAACCCCAACTCACACCCACTACTAACAAAGCTGATCACCTTGACATCTCTCTCCCCACTCCTTTCCTCTTTGGGATCTTGCAATAATCACTCTGGTCCCAGTTCTTTGGGCTTTTATAAGTGAAGAGTGGCCATCCCTGGGAACCTAAGCCAGAACATGGACCCTCAGTGCCAGGACCCCCTTTCCTTATTCTCCCCTAGTCCATGACCAGGAACTCCTCACCAACAGCACACCAACAACTAATGTCCTGGTAGTGCAGTGTCCAAAGGAGGGAGCACTAAAGGCAGAACGGAGAATGGTCCAAAGAAATCTCAGGCAGGGGTGGGGGTGCTAGGATTGAAGCTAAGCCCCAGAGGAAGGGACTGAAGAGGCAGAGGCCAGCGCCTGCGGGGAGAAAAAGTGTGAGCATAGGCACAAGCTGGGAAAACAAAGGGCCAGGCATGAGGGGGTACAAGTGTGGTTGGCACAAGGAATTCAAGTCTGAAATCAGGACAAGGTAAGGCTAAGAGGTCTGCTTACAGGAATTCAAAAATTTTTGTTTGTACTTATTCAGTGGGTACATTGGTACAAAATCGTGGGTGAATCTTAAGAATATGTTGAGGGAAGGAAGTCTAACATCAGAGTGCATATTGCATGGTTCCATTCCAGCTGTTCTCAACCTATATGGGTCGCGAACCCTTTGGGAGTCGAATGATCCTTTCACAGGGGTCGCCTAAGACCATCAGAAAACACGTACCAGATATTTACATTATGATTCATAACAGTAGCAACATTACAGTTATGAAGTAGCAACAAAAATAATTTTATGGGGGTCACCACAACATGAGGAACTGTATTAAAGGGTCACGGCATTAGGAAGGTTGAGAACCACTGATTTACACCAAGTTCTAGAGCAGACACAACTCACCTGTGGTAGAAAACAGTCAGAGCAGTGGTTGCGCTGGAAATAGTAGTGGGAGGGGGTTGGGGGGTAGGGGTCAGAATTGGCTATGAAGAGACTTGAAGGAATTTTCTGAGGGTACAGAGGAATATTCAACATCTTGACAGGGATTTGGATTACATAGGGGTGTGTGTTTGTTAAAACTCAGAGAACACACATTTAAGATTTATGCATTTCACGGTGTGTAAATGTTACATTAAAAGAGAAAAGAATACACACTAATGTCAAAAGTTAATACTATGCATGCTGAAATATTTAGGGGAAAGTATACTCAGTATCTACAATTTACTTTGAAATGCATCAAATAAAAAACATAGGATGGAATTATGGATCGATAGAAGGATGCATAGAGGGAGTGAGAGGTGAAAAAGCACAAGGTAGGTACTAATGGTATAATCTAGGTAGTGAATACACATGTGCTCACTGCAAATTTTAACTTTTCTGTAGGTTTTAAGATTTTTATAATAAAATGTTGATTTTTTTTGTTAAAAAGGTACATTGGGCACAGATGGGCCTTGATGTTAAGGTAATCAAATAACATTGTTTTGTCCAACATTATTTTGTTATAATATTGGTGAGATGCCGTAGGAACTTAACTTTAATTTATAGCAATTTGTCTATGGTAAAATTGGTTTCATTAAACATCATTTTGCTTAAAGTCACAGAATCTGTTGATGATGTTAAGTGAGGATTTGTTGTATGTTATCATCAAAGGACTTCTCCCATTTTGCACTGAGGAATGCTGAGAAGAAAGCTTTGTAGAAGAATTTAGATTTATTGTAATTTATTGGATAATGATATACAGTAAAGACAACAAAAAGAGTAACTACTATTATTACCACATACTGGCCCTTGTTTTGTGTAAAGAATTAGGTGATGTGCTTTCAAGAACCAACTCATTTAATCCTACAACAACCCTGAAAGAGGTACAAATATCCCCATTTTTCTTTGGATGAGGAAACTAAACTTACTCAATAGATAACTAACTTGTGCAAAGCTAACCAGGAAGCAGGTTGTGGGGCTGAGGTTCAAATCTAGGCTTCAACAACGCTTACACTGGGGACACAGAAGGCAATTGACAGGTGCTAGACTTGAACCCTGATCCAGAATCCATGTAGCATCTTTTTTCTTTGTCACAACATTGCAGCTAACCTTAGCAGAACCATTCATTCCTAGATACCGATTGGACCTCAGTTGTTTCCAGAGTTAAGGAGAGTGTCCATCCTTTAGAAATTTAACTGATGTTAAATTTATCAGCTTTTGAAGTACAGGTTTTGCAAACTATTCTCAGGGCATCTTGAACTAAATTCTGCAAATTCTCCTTGACTTAAAAGAGGTTACGCTAGACATCCTACGCAACACAAGACATTTTAGCTGACGCCTCAAGAAGACTCCTACCTTGTATCACAAGAGATTTTATGGTAGACTTTCAGACAGTGAAGTGAGCTGGTGAGGGAAAAATTGGGGGGCTGGCAGCTCTTGTGGGATGCATCATTTCTTAAATTTGGTTTAAAAAAAATCATTGCTATAGGATACAGATTCACTGAGCATTCCTAAGAGCTTGGACTTGCATCTCAATTTCATATAACTATAAGGAGGTGATTTTATGAGACTTCATTTAAGCCCTGGGAGAATCTGTCCTCTTTTATAATAATGATAATTCCATGTAATCCTCAAGTCATTATGAAGAGAAACCCAATGTCTGGCCCTGAGAAGATGCTCAATGAAAGTTTATTTTCTTCCCTGTCTCTTCTCTGGTCCACGGGAAGAAATGACACTGAGACAGCTGGACCATGAACTGCTCCTCAGAGGTATGTTTAACACTGGAATTAGCAATTATGCCTCCCTCAGAATGCCTTTCCATTGAGAAGCTCATAGTGTAAAAAAATTACACACTTATGGATGCAATTATTCTTTTTTATGCCACATGATTTTCTCATAATAAATACCATTCATAATATAGATTCCCCTTTGATACTGATATCAGGCAGCGTCAGTGCTGGGAAGGAGCAATGAGCTGATCAATGGGGAGCTGCTAGTGGGTTTTTAATCAGAAACAATGTAGTTCGTGATTTTTGACAGTTAAAATAAAAGGACTAGGAAGCAATTTCCATTTAAGATTTTCAGTGCTGGGCACTCAATGAAAACCTGTTGAATTGAGCTAAAGACGAGGGGGCTTTTCACGAGATTCATAATGGCAGTATCTTTACAAGGAAACGCTATGGTTCTAAAGGGGTTTATAGTCTCAGCAATTGGGGCCTCAAGAGGTGTTCAAACATATTCTAAAATTCACTGCTGATCCAAAGAGCCAAATACTAGTCCCTTTAAAAAGTGAAAGGAAAAACAACATTCAAGTTGCCTTGATGCCTCCACAAACTATGTGGAAGTGAGGGAATTTCATAAAGAAATGAATGAGTTAAGAATGAATGAAGTGACTATGAGTTTGGTTCAACCTCAAAGGATAAAGGGACACAAATCTGATAACCAAAATTAACTCTAAAATGGCTCATGACCTTCGTTTATTATCTCACAAATATTTATTGAACACCTACTATGTCAGATGCCATAATACAGCCTCAGATACATCTATGAAATTAATGAACACAAATTGCACCCATGAAGGAGGCAAACTGGATCTCAAAAGGCCCTCTTTGCTCTCACATCTGCTTGCCCCACACCCTCAGGTTTAACCGTCCCATATCCAGATGAAGGTTTGAGCTTCCTCCTACCACTTCTCCTCCCAGTCTTGTCTAGGAGAGTGGGGAAAGGGAAGAACCTGAATGGACAGAATCAGAACCTTCTCCTATCTCCCCTCAATCCACACACTTGTTTCTCTGGTTCAAAATACTCACAATTCATGGAAATTTTACCACTACCCAGGCCCAGATTATTGTTTTTCATGTGTTATTTCACATAATCTTCACAAGGAGGTATTTGACAAGATGGCGACCCGAGAGGAGGTCCCTAAAGCTTCTCCCAGAAAACACAATTGAACGGCCACCCAGGAGCCAAGAAAGAGGACCTTTGGTGACAAAAAATGGCAGCTGAGATATCCACGCATTGCAAGTAAACACCTAAAGGCTGGAGAAAAAGGGGCGAGCAGGAGAGAGGGTAGGGAGCAGAGACGTATTGCAACAGGACCCGATTGCAGCTGACTGCAGTACATGGGAGCGGAAAGTCAAGGGGCAACAAGAGGTAAAGCCCAAGCAAAGCGGCAGAACAGTGGGAGTCCATCGGGGAGCTAGGCTAGGGAGGTGGAATTTGGAGCGGCAAGTTGGGGACAGACCTTGGGAGCTAGCCTCTGGAACTCTTGAGTGGTAGCAGGGCTGAGTGAGGACTCTGAACTGCAGAGATGACATCTTGGCTCTAGGCTCCCTTGGGACTCACAGCGCAGACACGCACGGCTCCTCCACAGGGCTACGGTTCCTGGTCCCCACCCGCAGTGGGGGCGTGCGGGCTGCCCCGCGGACAACACACAGCCCCTACACAGACTGGGCTGCAGCTCACGTTCTGGCCCACTGCGGAGGCGGGCCAGCTGCCTTCCTACCATGTTCTGGCCCACTGCGGGGTCAGACTCACAGCTTCGGACTTGTATGCATGCCTACTGGCATGCCCCTGGGTCCTAAAAGCAGTGCAAGCCCGCAGAATCTGCCCCAACATTTGACCACGGAAGCAGGCCCGGGAAGAAAGGCAGATTTGATAGCATTCGCCCCAGCCAGCAGGAGCAGCCTGGGCCCACAACACCCAGCTTCCCCAGCATAGGGCAGAAGGTGGAGCTGCCCCGGTGTGCCTTTTGTTGGCCTCTCCCCTTTCCTACAACCTCCCCAACCAACTAACTAACGACAGGAAATGGAGGGGCCATGATAGATGTGCACCACCTCCAAACATAGCAGGAGACCAGAAATAAGAAATAAGCAACCCCTCTCTCTCCCAAAACTTGCCCCCCCGAACCACCTCATGTCTGCCCTACAGCAAGACACCACAAAAGTACCAATCTGGGCTCCTGGGCACTACTGAACATAATGCGCTCATGTCAAAGAGGAAGAACCCAGCAGACAGGATGAATTCCTTAAAAACTAAAACTCCTTAGAAAGAACAGGAAATTTATCAAAACAGCTTCTCAGACCTAGAAGTTTCCAACTTAAGTGACAGAGAATTTAAAGTAGCCATTCTAAAGGCTGTGAGAAAAATGAAAATATACTGGCAGAGCACCATGGCTGACATAAACAACATAAAAAGGGACATGAATGACATAAAAAAGGAACAAAAGGAACAATTTAACAAAGAAATTCAAAACATAAGGAAGATTGAGATGGAAAAGCAAGAGATAAATAATACAATAAAAGAAGTGAGAAATGAAATAACTGCCATAGGAAACAGGGTCAACCAAATGGAGGAAAGAATTAGTGATATCGAAGATCAGAACATGGAAACAGCTCAGAAAGAGGAAGAGAGGGAATATAGAACCAAAAGGATTGAAAGAACTCTACAAGAACTATCTGACTCCATGAGACAAAACAACATCAGGATAATAGGAATAGAAGAAGGGGTAGAGCATTCTACAGAGAGCATACTCAAACAAATCGTAGATGAGAACTTTCCAAACCTATGGAAAGATCTGGAACCCCAAGTTCAAGAAGAAAACAGGTCCCCTAGATACCTGGGCCCTAACAGATCTTCTCCGAGACACATGGTACTAAAGATGTCCAAAACTAAAGACAAAGAGACAATTCTCAAGGCAGCCAGGGAAAAAAGAACTATAACATTTAGAGGAAAACCCATCAGGCTGGCATCAGATTTCTCAGCAGAAACTCTGCAAGCCAGGAGGGAGTGGAATCCAATATTCAAAAATTTAAAAGAGAGGAACTTCCAACCAAGAATAAATTATCCAGCAAAATTATCGTTCAGATATGAAGGTGGAATTAATACCTTCTCAGACACACAGAAACTGAGGGAATTTGCCAGCACAAGGCCATCACTCCAAGAAATACTGAAGGAGGCTCTTCAACCTGAAACAAAACATCAGGAAAAATGGAACAAAGTTGGGGCAACAAGAAAGAAACAAAAATAAAACAAAAACAAACAAAGAAATAAGTAATGGCTACAGGAAATCCTCACATATCGATCATCACTCTAAATGTTAATGGACTGAACTCACCAATAAAAAGACACAGAGTAGCAGACTGGATTAAAAAACAGAACCCAT